>JAFIRS010008934.1:0-13424 GCA_018342105.1 Gonioctena quinquepunctata | reverse complement strand
GTCAGTGTTTGTGTTTTGGGTTGGGGCAACATGGTTGGTAAGGAAGGACCCGGCTATTTAAAATTATTTTCATGAGGTGGCGCCATCATGGAGTGTTATTGGGCGTTAAGCATGTTGTGGAAGATATCTGATCGGTTTGCTTTAACAAAACCCAACCCAACAAAAAATGTTAAAGCAAACCGATCAGATTCCTATCATCCACAACAAGCTTAACACGAAATAACACTCCATGATGGCGCCACCTCAAGAAAATAAAATAGCCGGGTCCTTCCTTACCAACCATGTTGCCCCAACCCAAAACACAAACACTGACAGCCATTACGGTTCTGCTGCATGCGTACAAATCGTGAAACTTACGTTCTTCCTATTTCTCACCGATATGAACTGCCACAAGTACATTATGGCCCTATAATTCAAAATGAAAAAAAAGAGCACACACTGTCATGCCCTGCTGAAAGCATGGTTGAGGTAAGACAATACAAAAATGTTTTGTTCTACTTAACCTATTATAAAAAAAACTTTCTAGAATTTCACTCATTATAAAACTGTCAATCAATGTTTGTTCCTGAAGAAGATGAGGGACCCCTCATCGAAACGTTGAACTAATTTTAAATAAAAACTTATACTAGGCCACCACCTAGAGTCTTTTTTGAACCAATATCCCAAGACTACTCCAAATCTACTATATATATATATATATTTATATATATATATTTATATATATATATATATATATATAAATATATATAAATATATATATATATATACATAAATGTAAAGCCACTGAAGGGCACATTTATGCATGGTTGAGGTAAGACAATACGAAAATGTTCTGTTCTACTTAACCTATTATAAAAAAAACTTTCTAGAATTTCACACATTATAAAACTGTCAATCAGTGTTTGTTCCTGAAGGAGATGAGGAACCCCTCATCGAAACGTTGAACTAATTTCAAATGAAACTTATACTAGGCCACCACCTAGAGTCGTTTTTGAACCAATATCCCATATATAATATATATATTTATATTTATATATATATATATATATATATATATATATATATATATATATATATATATATATATATATAATATATATATATATATATATATATATATATATATATATATATATATATATACATATATATATATATATATATATAAATTTAGAAATAACGACTGAAAATTGGTATGAACAGTGGGGAATAACGGGGATCTTCAGTCAGCACAAGTGTTGAACTATGAAAAACTCTTTAATACGATGGACCGAGCTTTCGTTTCAATTTTGAAACTTCTTCAGGGTCCTAAAATATGTAAATGACATTATTGTGAAAAAATACTTAAAATGAAGGAAGTACTTACAGTAATCTGAGTGGATGATGAATGAACATTAACTTTAAAGAAAAAACGTAAAATATGTAAAAATTTGTCGGAATGGTGTTATATCTTTGACGCTTCGAGTGACATTGAAGGATTTGAAATGACAACCTATGAAAAATATAAAATATGTAGTGGGTGTGTTAATGTTTATATTATATTCTTTGAGAAACATCAGTTTCAATCCATTTGTAGAAGATAACTGTAGATTTTGCTAAGATTTTCGATATCTGTTTTTTTGTTCATATTTTGATTGGATTTATTAATTTCAATCATTTCAAGAAATAATCTTTTAGATAATTTTTTTTCTGAATGTAAAACTTGTGCTTCCTCGAATGATATTTTATGGCCTGTTTCAATAGCATGTTGAGCTAATGCACATGACTTCTTGTTGAGTCTTATATCACTTCTGTGAGAGATAATACGATTATTTAATGTTCTTGAACTTGTGCCAATATAGTTCAAATCACAGTTGTTACACGGTATGCTGTAGACAACATTTGATTTCTTCAAATCTGGTGTGATCTTTTAACCTCGTATTTAAATTTCCAATAGTCTTGATATTTTTTTGTGAGATTTTTATGTTACTTTCATTCTTGAATAATTTAATTATATTTGATGATAGAATTCCTATATTAGGAATTGAAAGATAAATGATCCTTTCATTGTTATTTTCTGAAATTTGATTATTTGTAAAGAATTCTATTAAGTTAGTTAAGTTGTAAATGAAACAACACTCAATTCTCTTTATAAAAAAACCAAAGAATTTTTCAAAAACCATCCTAATCTTATTTTAACAAAATCAGATAAAGGTTATGTAACAGTCATTTTAGAAAAAACTGAATATATAAAACCTTGATGAAAAACTCTTACACCAAATTAAATAGAGATCCTACCTCAACCATTAAACAAAAAGCAAATAAATTTATTTCAGAATAAAAAAAATCAAAAATGATCACTGAAGAAGAAGCAAAAAAATGTATGATATACAGTTCTGTATCACCAAAATACTATGGTTTACCCAAAATTCATAAACCAATCATGAAACTCAGACCTATCATTTCATCTATTGAAATCTTACCCCAAAAAACTTTTTAAACCAACTTATAGACAAATTAATAATGATGACACAAATAATCAAAATTCAGAAAATAACAATGAAAGGATAATTTATTTTTCAATTCCTAATATAGGAGTTCTATCATCAAATATAATTAAATTATTCAAGAATGAAAGTAACATAAAAATCTCACAAAAAAATATCAAGACTATTGGAAATTTAAATACGAGGTTGAAAGATCCTACACCAGATTTGAAGAAATCAAATGTTGTCTACAACATGTAACAACTGTGATTTGAACTATATTGGTACAAGTTCAAGAACATTAAATAATCGTATTATCTCTCACAGAAGTGATATAAGACTCAACAAGAAGTCATGTGCATTAGCTCAACATGCTATTGAAACAGGCCATAAAATATCATTCGAGGAAGCACAAGTTTTACATTCAGAAAAAAAATTCTCTGAAAGATTATTTCTTGAAATGATTGAAATTAATAAATCCATTCAAAATATGAACAAAAAAACAGATATCGAAAATCTTAGCAAAATCTACAGTTATCTTCTACAAATGGATTGAAACTGATGATTCTCAAAGAATATAATATAAACATTAACACACCCATTACATATTTTATATTTTTCAGACGATTAATCATAGGTTGTCATTTCAAATCCTTCAATGTCACTCGAAGCGTCAAAGATATAACACCATTCCGACAAATTTTTACATATTTTACGTTTTTTCTTTAAAGTTAATGTTCATTTATCATCCACTCAGATTACTGTAAGTACTTCCTTCATTTTAAGTATTTTTTTCACAATAATGTCATTTACATATTTTAGGACCCTGAAGAAGTTTCAAAATTGAAACGAAAGCTCGGTCCATCGTATTAAAGAGTTTTTCATAGTTCAACACTTGTGCTGACTGAAGATCCCCGTTATTCCCCACTGTTTATATATATATATATATATATATATATATATATATATATACTGAAGGGCACATTTTTGTTCAATATATCGGCTTAGTTCAAAGATGGGTCAAATCGGTCACCTAGTTCCAAACTGGTGGCTTTTGGAAATTTGAAAAAACAATATTGGAAAACTATAAATCGTATGATAGAACTTTTTGATTTCCATAAATTTCATGCAAGAAGTTTGTTCCTAAAATGTACACACAAACCAAAAATCGCTGTTAATCATCATTGAAGTTTGTAATGAATTCTTTTTTGTTTTGCCCTTTATGCACCTTTCACATGAGATTTGTTTGTGTTGATCGGATACCATTTTCCTTTGACATACGTAACTCAGTCTTTCAGAATATAATATTATAAAACAGCTAATCTGTAACAAACAAGCTCTCTCTATCAATATATGAATGGCTTTTACTTCCAATATAGGCCTATTCAGCCAATCAAGGGGTGAAACGGGTCTTGCTCTTGACAATATTCCACCCCTGAGCCCATTCTTCCGACAAATTCGTTGTCATCCGGCCTGGGTACCGGCGTAGAGAAGAAAGGGTCTATTTTATACACAAAACTTTTATTAAACTTCACTAACTTGTTCTTATTTTCGCGATGCACGTTTTGAACGGCAGGACATTCACATTCAACATTTACGTGACGTCCAACCTGAGAACGCCACATGTTCTCTGCGTCATGGTCGGAAGTCGGATGAACAAACAAGCTATATATGTCAAGTCAGAACGTCATCAAATTTCCTGCAATAGTTTGTGAGATTCACCTCTTCCGATTAGATGCGCAATCGGTTTTTTTGTATTCCATTTATATTCAACCAGACGCTTGGCTTGAATCAAGTTTTGTAACCGATTTATCTATAACTCCATGTTGTCTAATTGATCTGACGCATTATGTTCTCGTCTCTCTGAAAAACATAAATTCTGATCATATGTGAATACAATAAAAGAATGAAAAGGCAGTCCATTTACTGTTCTGGAAGACAAGTTTCCCACAATAATTTTATATCTATGGTATTTTGATCCACGATACGGCACTATCAGTGCATTCAATATTCATGAGGCATCGTGGTCTGTAAACAACTATAAGTCACACACCGAATATTTCAAATTGTACACAGTCACAATGTACGTTACCTGCACTATTCAGACGATAGTTCCTGTAGGACTCATCTCGTATACTATTAATGTGTCTGAATTGTATCTACGCGAAAGATTCCCAACCAGGATTTGTGACTGTTACTTCAAGACCTTCTATTCTTTGAAACCTTTCTTTGGTGGAAGTATCCCAACGAAAGGTATTCTCGAACGAATTTAAAAAAATACATATCACAGCGCCGTTTGGATTCGTACAGTGCCATCGCCAAATTAATAAGTATATTTATTAATCACAAAATCAAAGTTGGTGGAACTAGCATACTGTGAAATCATCCGAAAACATAGGACCATCGGTATAATTTTTCTGTGAACTGTTTTTTTTTCAATTTTAGCTCTAGAATATTCTAATGAAAAAGTTCTGTAATTTCTTCCGGATGATACCTCACATTAGATAGGATGTTCTTTGGGGATTATAGAAACCACTTCACCACGATCTCCTCAGGTATATTGTGGGCGCCTTTATGTTTTGTTAGAGTTCCTTCTCTAGTCTCGTCTGTATCAGTAACATCCACACCTTAGACCTTAGGTCTCCCATATATCTGGAAAGTTGTACATTTTCCTTCTCTAATCTTAATTTCGACATACTTTGATGTTGTGTATGTGTTCATTGAGTCTTCAGTTAGAATGCCAACTATGATTGTAGTTGCCCCCTAATTCTGGCTCAGTAAATTACAGTGAGTTTTTTCGCCGATTCTTACATAAATAATTTCACCTCTCTCATTATTGGCGACTTGTTCCATCATTCTTGAAATTCATTTTCAATCCGTGTATGTTTGTATGTTGGTTTTTAGCAGAATGCCATGAAATGGTTCCTAGCCATTCAGAGCACGTCATGCTCCTTCTCGGGCTAGGGATTTAGCTTCTTCGTTACCTGTGTGTCCTGGAACCCACACAATAGTCAGTCTGTTTTGACTGCTTCTAGGTATCCCAAACAGTCCCTGACGGCAGACCACAAATTTCTGATGAGAAAAAAATTGATATACTGGCAGAAGTAATAGTTAATCCTACTTCTTCAACAACTCACGTTGCATCTACCTGTGAAATCAGTCGAAGTACAGTACACAGGATGTTGAAAAAAAAACAAATTTCATCCATACAAATCAAAAATGGTTCATCAACTCTCAGACGACGACCCAGACCGAAGACTAGAATTTTGTGAAAATATGGAAACTTAAATTAACCAACAACCAGACTATGTCAAAACGATGTGTTTTAGTGACGAAAGTACTTTCTATCTAAATGGAACTGTAAATACACAGAATGTGAGGTATTGGAGTGACGCAAATCCTCACCTGTTTCGTGAAACACATACCCAATTTTCCCAGAAGGTGAATGTTTGGGCAGGTATCCTGGAAAACCACATCGTCGGGCCTCTTTTTTTAAATACTTATTTAACTGGTGAGGTTTATCTGGAGCTGTTGCAAAGCGCAATAGAACCGTTAATCCTTGAAATTTTGGAAGATAATCCAGATGAATTCGGCAATTTGGAAATAACATTCCAACAGGATGGTGCTCCTCCACACTATTACGGTGCAGTAAGACGGTATTGGATGAGGAGTATCGTGGTAGATGGATTGGACGACGAGGTTCAACGGAATGGCCAGCTCGATCACCGGACCTCACACCTTTGGATTTTTTTCCTCCGAAGGTTTACGCCACTGAACCAGACAATATTGACGTTTTAAAACAACGTATTGTTGCAGAATGTGAGGCTGTTTCCGCAGACACATTTGCAAAAGTACGAGAAGAGTTTAAAAATAGGATATTTCACTGTCAGGAAGTAAATGTAGGTCACTTCGGGCAATTTCTTTGAGTAGATACTGATTCTTAAATCTGTAATTAATATCATACTGAATGGAATTTAAATTTTAATGTTCACTAATGAGCCATCAAAACTGCCATAAACACAAACAAAATTGGCGTCATTGAATATGTTTTTTCGATACCTTTTAAAAGAGGTGTCGCTTGCCGTAGGGTTCCATTTAAAATTATTGGTCACAATGGCCTTGTGACGTCATCTTTGACGATTTCGTCATCTATCATCACTAGTAGGGAAGTTTACAACCTTTAATATTCAGTTTCCAAATTTCACTTGTTTATGTATAATCGTTCCAAAAATAAGAGGGGGGGAGGGGACCTTTGAGAAGCACTGTATGTACTCTGGTATTCATTTTTATAAGACGTCTCATGTTCTTCGAAACAGTTGAAACGTCATTTTGGTTAGTCAGAATCAATCTAATCCTCATCTATGTGATCAAACTGAATGTATGAACTATAAAACTTTCAGGTCACCCTAAAGACAATGCGTAACTTTTTCGTGTTTCGCCAGTTGAATGTTCTGCAGGTTTTTTTTCGATCGAATACAACGATCACATGAAACAACGAGAAGACATTCATCACTAAAACTACTGATTGATTGTCTCTTGAAATTTCACGCCATATGAATGTATCAAAAGTATCTTTTCGGGTGCATGTTTGCAAATCATTTATTAACAGATTTCCAATAGTCACTGGAAAGTTCAAATAACTCCTCTGGAGAAGGTTATAAATTGAATACCCTTGTGCTCCATCGTCCATCATCATATCTCATTTGAATTTTTTGGCTCCAATAAAGTTCTGCACTGTGCCCAAGCATTTCGCAAATCCCCGCCGTATGCGCTGCAGCCCCATTCCATCCCTCTAGTGTCCAAACAGATGTGTTCTCCTCACAAATTATACAGTTTCAGGAATTCTGCAATCGATACCACACGGCGAACCCCATCCGGTTCATTATGGAATGAAATGTATTTTGTCATAACGCATCCAATTATAATGTACCATTATATATTCGACACGTATACAGGGTTTATCGAGAATCGATTCCATATGTTCGAGAGCGAAAATTCTTATTGCTCTTCAACGGAGATATAAGATCAAAATGTTTATTGAAAAAAGTACACTATTGGAGGGAAGTTCTACAACAAAAAAATTGATCGAAACATTTGTTCATTTTCTTGCGAGTCAGACAAAAGCTAACTCAGTTACCATTTTTTATTTATTATCAAAGAAACCCTTCCTGCGTATCAATAAAATATTCATATTCAATAATAATAATAGTTAAAGACAGCACTAATCATAGCTAGAGCAAAATCATAAATACTTGTTTTCAATGAAAGTACTGTGAACACATAATACGAGAAAAACAGCAGCAGTCCACTAAAACTTACTTTTCTTCATAACATATGCCTCACGGTGTTGGCTGAGGCATTCGTGAATTTTAATCCCTTTCAATTTTTCTATTTTTTATGAGCTCCTTTATTTCTTCAACCATTCTTTTTGTTTTTCCAGCAATTTTCCCTATTCTGTGATCCATATTCAACAGTTTTTCATATCGTTCTGACTTTCAATTAATCTCTCTGAGGTCACTCTCTTCACATGGCGGATTGTTTTTCTTTTGTAGATGTGGAAAATGGTTTTTGAATCGATTCTTTTCTGTATTGTCCTCATTTATTGTGCACAATTTGCAATATTCCTGTGGTATTTCGTATCAACTACTGTTATATCTCTCAATGTCTCTCCCTCTCTTGCTTCATTGTTATTGGTCAACCTCCAAATGTCAATTTATGGTTTAGTACATCTTTGTTGTTTCATCAGTTGTATTTAAAGCTTCCAGATATTATTAACAGCCATTATGCTAATATTCTCGATGTAGTCCTTATCAATAACCTCGATCTATACAGCATAATTATGTTCGTGCAAATTGGAAACCACCACTGATTCGCACATTCTGTCCAGTTGCTCCACAAGTTCCAGAGTTCCATGTTAAACATCGTAGAGTATCGTACCGGTATTGTTTTAAAATTTTTGTGATTGTATGGGCCTACTTGGAGAAGTAATGTAACTTTTCTATTAGATCTCTAATATCAACATCATAATTTCCAAATTTGATTTCAATTAACTTTCCTTTTCGCGTGCAAAGGAAAACGGTACTTTATATTTCCAGATTCGTAGGCCCATAAATCCTATGAATCGGGATCACCTCAATACAACTCACAACTATTGAAAAAAAAAGAATACCCAGAGAGCGAAGGCCGTTTAAACTTGATTTGGAATGTTTCTGCAACTTTGGAGAATGCAGACGATTTATTAATGCATCCACAGAGCAACGAATAGTCATCGGCAACGATCAGAAATAATCAGGACAGAGTTTTCCAATTTTCAATATGTCAATACTTTAGGACGATACATCACCATGAAAGAATAGTATCAGCATCCGTGTACCTAACCAACTCAAGTAATTGCAGTCAAATATTTTCGATCCAAGGCGGAGTAGACCCGTTATTACCGAAGTGAAAACAAAATGATTGAGTGTATTTTAATCATAGCTTGTGATCCGAAAATAACGTTATTTCAGGTACCTCATTATTGTCCATTACAAAGTTTTCATTTTTCATAGCTATAAAGGCGCCTGCATCGCACCACACAAAACTGAACGAAACCCTCCGAATAAAAATATGCTTTAGTCGAGAGTACAGGTTTATCCTTCGGGTTTGCGGATAGAAAGGCCTGCCTTCCGGTAAACTGCACCGTTTATGCTCCCCGCAAATGAATTATTAGGCCCCTGAATACATAACTGTTCTCAAAATTTTAATCTTTTTCAATTGAATATAAGTGGCGCCCAATCAAGAAGAAATTAAATCAAAAAACCCACCCCACTACCTCCAGATATTAGGAGTTGCTGATGAAGAACATCTCAAAAGGAGGTCACACAGTATTCTACAAACGCTCGTAGTGTACGGAGGTCACACAGTCTCCTACAAACGCTCGTAGTGTACATTTTGGTACCTCCAGGGTCTGTCTGGATCTGGTTCGTTTTCCGATCCCCTCTTAGCGTCTTGGCACCCAAATCAGCTTGACGCGGTTTTGTTCTGCGAGTATTCTCAGTTTCTCTGTATATGACCAAACCGCTTTGGACGTCACGTACATCATGGCCGGCTTCACCACCATGTTGTACACTTTAATTATGGCATCTGGCCACAATTATTAAGGTCTCCGTTTAAGACAATGTATATACCTACTAAACAAATGCGTGAATAATGGAGTTTACCCCTCATCCTTCAAGCAGTACATCATCACACTCTTGTATAAAAAGGGAGATGTCACTATACCTACCAACTACAGACCAATATTATTAGTTACACATCTCTCTATAATATTCGAAAAAATCATGAAACTACGACTCGATTCATATCTACAAAAATATTAAATTCTATCTGATAATCAGTTTGGATTTAGGGCAAATACATCTACGGAAGATGCAATTTTAGCCCTCACACAAAAAATCCCAGATTCCTTGAACAAATCGAAGCCATGCATTTGTATATTTATAGATTTGTCCAAGGCATTTGACAGTGTTAGTCACAATCTTCTTCTGCAGTCGCTAGGTGATATTGGAATTAGAAACGGTTGCCTGGATCTCTCTCAGAGTTACTTGGAAAGTAGAACTCAAATGGTGAAGGCTGGCAATGTAACTAGTGGTGTCGAAATTGAATGCGGAGTCCCTCAGGGCTCAGTTCGTAGACCTACTCTCTTCAATATATATATATATATATATATATTGTTATGTTATGTTATGCCAGTTATAAGTTTCAAAAGGAAAAAAAACCACAAAAAGAATAATTACTAAATAATTATTAGTTTCAAGAGATTGTTTTTACATAATTTTGGAAGTTCTATTTATTTATAAGCCTATGTATAATATGGATAGATAAAAATGTCAAAATACTATAACACAATCAATTTCATACACTGTCATAATGATTTTAACCCATAATTGGTAAAAAGACAACAAAAAGTCTAGATTTACAAAATTTTCATGAATAAAAAGTGATCAACTCATTTATAAATTTGAAACATACAGTATATGAAATTGTAGATAACTGAAAGTAACCAATGGTAGAACACCAAACTTCTTGATGAGAATAGCCAATCAGGGAATAGATGGTCATATGGAAAATTGGAAATTGTGAGAGAAAAAAGGGGAATTTTTTAAATTTGAATAAGAATGGGAAAATAGTTGTATATAAATTATATAAGACCCAACAGTGAAATGTGACAATTTGGCGCCCAACGTGGGGCAAGTAAAGGCAAAGTAAAGGCAATAGTATTTCATAATATTTATTAGGGCGGAAAAAGGCAAGTAAGGGAAATATATTATTTCCTAATATTTATTGCAACGTAGTGGCAAAGTAAGGGCAATATATCATTTCAAGGCAAAGTAAGGGCAATATATTAAAAAGGGAAACATTCTCAACATGAATACCCCACAAGAGGTTATCTTGACGATGGAAGATAGTGACTAAAGTTTATCTTCCAGTCGCAGATGATTCCACATCTGATTTTATGAACATCCTGTTCATATTTTCAATAAGGCAATATATTATTTCTTTATATTTATCGCAACACTGTGCGAACATTAGCAATTGGTATTTCAACGTGTAAGGCTAAATATTGGTGAATAAAAAATGAATTTGAGAGATGGTAAGAAAGTTGGTTTGGAAGAAGGTGCAGAAGGTAGAGAGGTGATCAGGAAGAAGGTGAGAGTAGTAATGTGAAAGAGAGAGAGAAATAAAAAGTGAAAGTACAGAAATGGAGAGTTATTTTAAAATTTTGATGGTAGAAATAAAGGATATGAAAGAAGATTCAGTCAGGAGGGATGAAAAAATGGATGAAAATATAGCAAGTATGAGAAATGATATAAAAGAAAACTCAGAAAAAACAGAGAAAATGAATGAAAATATGGCAGGTATGGAAAGTAGAATGAGAAATGAAATAAAAGAAAATTCAGAAAAAACAAAGAAAATGAATGAAAATATGGCAAGTATGAAAAATGAAATAAAAGAAAGTATGAAAGAGGATTTAGAAGAAAATTCAGCAAGAATGGAAGAGAAAATAGAAAGAATGAATGATGGAATGAGAGAAAGTATGGGAAGAATGGAGAAAAGGAAAAAAAAGGGAATATGAAGAAGAAATGAAAGAAAGTTTGTCAAATGAAATAAAAGAGTTGAAAGAAAACACAGCGAGTATGGAAAAAAGATTGAGAGAAAATGTGAAAGAAAATATGAGGGATATGAAAAAAAATATGGGAAGTATAGAAAACAAAATACAAACTAAATCTCAACAAAGTAAAAAGGAACTGTTGGAAGTTCAGAAACAATTAGAAACAAAAATAGGACAGCAAAATGAGGAATTTAATGTGACAATTTGGTGCGCGAATTCAAAAATTCAAATGAAAAAGAGGAAGGAAAATTGGTATCCTGGCGACAACAAACAAAGCCGAGTGGAGATCGAAAAATAAATTTACAAGGGAATGCCACGCAACATTTTGGGAGAAAGAAAAAAGAAAGAATTCCAACACTAGAAAAACCTAAAAAAAACAATGTTACATTAATTATACAACATATCCAAGTGTCCAAAGCTGATTTCTGCATATGTATGGTTCCTGATTTATGGTATTGGAGTTCCTGATAGTGATTGGAGAGAGAAGAGATCCAGTTTCAGGGCATATCTTGAACACCGACAGTTCCAGCCAGGTATAAAAACTTTAATAGTGCACATCCGGTCCTGAACAATTTCACAAATAACGTATCTCACATCTGAAGAACTTTATTTCACTTTATTTTGAACTATAACAGAAAACTTCACTCTCAAGGAAAAAGTGAGGTTCTGTCTATCTATCCATGATTTGATTTCAATGATTATCCATGAATATTTGTAGATTCACATTAGTATAAGTTATTTCTCGTTAGGCCAGGTAAAATTAAGTCTTCCTGAATGAAGGAAATAATTGCTTTTTGATTCTTTGTTGTTTTGTTTTCTACAATGATCAACGATCATACCTATGACCATGGAATAAATTGAGTTTTGACATATCAAGTAGTGGCTAAATTGCCTAAACCGGCTATCTGAGATAAGAGGTGTACCAACTGTGCTAGCTGTGGTAAGAAAAATGATAACAATTGGCAGCAACGTGACGAGAGAACAGTGACGTTGGCTGGCAATTATTATTACATCATATACAAAAATATTATACAGGGCAAAAATATCTATCTTTATCATAACAATTTGGCCCACAAAGAATAGCATAAAAACTATTAGCAATCTTATTATATAAAACAATTGTTTTGCAAATATCAATACATAATAATAATATATATATATATATATATATATATATATATATATATAATAGAATGGACTGTTTTCACTAGAGAGTATGTGTTTTCATGTTTTACATACGTAGATCTAGCATTTAGCTGAATATGTAGCTCACCTCTTCACACCTATATTGCCACTTAATCCTCTCTCGAAACAAGTGTTACACACTCACATTAATCCATTCACAATCAACTCTTACCTTTTATCTAATCCAGGATCTTTGTATGTCACCATTGTACCCCCCACATGTATTCATATATAATAAATATTATTATATAATTATTATTATTATTATTATTTGTAATATATTTTTATCATTCCACCCCTGTAGTCACACTCATCTTGTGTAACTGACGTGTTCCAAATGGTTATTAACATAATGTATGATAAAATTATCTATCATAGCTACTGACGGGGTGGTGGACCTTGTTATGATGAGACACACTTATATCTGAAGTAACAATAAAGGCAACCGGAGTTAGATGCTCTAATTCTTAATCATCCTGTACATATAATTGGGGAACTATGTTAAGAGCCTTCCTTGGGTCTGTAGGGTGGGTACCTTTATAAAAAGTTTTCCTTGACATGCTCTGTGGAACACAAAAAAAATTCGACGACAAGTTGAAATAACTGCAAATTGCTTTGATGTT
>JAFIRS010008933.1:0-13430 GCA_018342105.1 Gonioctena quinquepunctata | reverse complement strand
CTTTTCAAAAAAAATGTGTCTGAGCATTTATTAGCACTTAAAAATTGGATTGTTATAAAAAATAAGGTAAAAAAAAGATATTCATTTTTCGTTATAACTCAAACTATTGATTTTTGGGGAAAAAAAAACCTTAAAAAGGGAGAAATTTTAAAAAAAAAATTTTTATTGAACGCCGAAAAAGACCCAAACCCTGGAAACAATAAAATTTTTATAGTATTAAATATAAAAAAAAATTAAAAAAAAACATGGGTTATAAAACATTTGAAAGAAAAAAGAGAAATTTGGGAAAAAAAAAATATGTCGTTTTTTTCAAAAGTTATACGATTGTTAATTAAAAAATTTTTTACCCAATCTCAAGTCAACAAAAAAGTTTAAATAATTGACCTATGAATTTTTGTTCTTTAAATTCTTTATACATATTCAACAAGATCATGAAAAAAGTTTATTGAAATTTTATTTTTTGTTTGTTTTTTTTTTTTTTAAAACAAAAATAAAATATGAAAAAATGTTTAAAATAATAATTGTTGACAAATTTATTGCATGTTTTGCTTTAAAATGGATTGATTAACGAAAAAATATTTTTTTACGTCATTTGTTGAAAAATTTGGGATAAACAAATAGACATAAAATTTAAAAAAAAAAATTTTTTCCACCATTTAATTGTCAAGACAAAATGATGAAAAAAAAATCTTATATAAATTTTTCAATTGTTTATAATCTTTTTTCTTTACATTTCGTTTGTTTAAAAAATTTAAATTTAAAGAAATTATTTCTTTTTAAAAATCAAAATTGGCATTCCTAAAAAAAAAAATTATATTATTTTATCAATAATTTCAATTTTTATTAAGTTATAGTTTTTATAAAAAGTTGTGACCCTCGGCCAAAAATTTTTGTTTAGTGATAAAATTCGAAGTAACCTTTATATCTACCCATATCTCTTATGGTTGGTTATAAACGATTTCAAAAAATTTTATCAATCGTGTTCCGTTATATACGATATTTCATTTATATTACAACACTCATTTTAAATTTTGAATATCTTTTATTTTCTCATTGTTTAAAATTATAGTAGCTTCTAACTGAAGGTGACTCTATTGTTTATGTAAAAAACATTGACCAAATTATGGAATTTTACTCGATTTTTTTTTTAGTTTTCTCAGTGGTATCTTCCAAATTTTTTAATTCACTTATATTTTTATACTTTCCATCATAATAAAATAGTAGAATAGAAGGATGAAACAGAATCCATAAATAAATAAAAAAAATATTATAATTATTGATCATATTTTAGTTAATAATACAGAGTTTTTTAAATACAACATTTTCTTTTTTCAAAGGGAGGAATTACATAACTGCTCGGATCATTGTGTCCTACGATCCGATCTGGGTTTCTACCCTTTCTTTCGTTGCTCGTGATTGGCCCTCGATGACTTGTCCTATTTCTTGTTGCTCTTGTGTTCCTTCCATGTCTTCTTCTGTCGCATCTTTTGATCCTTCTTCATTTTCTTCATCTTCCGAATCTGAATCATCCGATCCATAAATTCCCTGAACGATTTGACGGTATGCAGAATGGTTTTCATTTTCCATATCTGTGATCATTTCATTATCTTCGTTTTCTTCTTCATCTTCTGCGACGTCATCAATGTCTCTAACAAGATCGGAAGCATTTGCGCAACTCTCTCCTTTACATCCCTTGCATGATCTTGTGCACTTCATTCCCGCTTTTTTGTAGCCACAAGTTTTAAAACAATTAAAAACTGTGCAACTGCAATTGGTAGTTTCAGTAGCTCTTGAGGTGCCAAAGGTTATGTTGTTCTTATTGGTAGAAATATATAAACAAATGCATGTAACAGCTGATTAGCAATAGTTACACACTTGGATTTTTATCCATTTCAAAGATTGATTAATCTTCTACAAAAATGTCCGGAATGTCCATTATCGTATCTCTTATAATTTGAAGGTTATTTGTTACTCGAAAAATTAAGAGGCCACTTTGATTTCGGTATCGTGTGATATTTAAAAATGTTAGAAAATATCAAAGACAATTTTTTTCAGTACTTTGTTATATATGGCTGTTTTTGTATTTTTTTCAATCCTAGGAAAAAAATTAACCGAGAGTCACAAAATGTTTATAACGAATTGTTAACTTGATAAACAATGAAATTATTGATAAACATTTCTTTTTGTCAACCTCAGAAAAATGCCAATTATGATTCTTAAAGAGAAAAACATTTCTGAATTAATTATTTGAACAAACGAAATATAAAAGAAAACGATTATAAAGGTTTTTTAAAATCATCATTTTGTCTTGAAAATAAAATGGTAAGAAATATTTTTTTCTAAATATTATACTTGTCTATTTGTTTACAAACAATTTCTCAATGAATGACGTAGAAATGTTTTTCCTACGTTAATTAATGACATTATTCGTTGCAAAAACAGCTGTATGATAACATTTTCCACAATTTTTTTTTAATAATAAATTTTTTGTTCATTTAAAAAAATTATTGCAATCAAAATATAAAACTTCAATGAACTTTTTTCACGTGATTTCGTTGGATATGTATATAAGAAGGGCTAAAAGAATCAAAAAATTCATAGGTCAATTATTTAAACTTTTATGTCGACTTGTGTAAAAACAGAGATTGGATAAAAATTAGTAGATTTACAATCGTATAACTCTTTGAATAATCGACATATTTTTTTTTCTAACGGGCTTTATTTTTTCAAGTGATTTTTTCGAATTTATATTAATACTATAAAAAAAAATTGTGTGCGGAGACCTATTTTCGGCGTTGAATAAAAATTATAAATAATGGAGATAGAATTCCGGGAGTCGGTATTTGAGAGATAGGACCCAGTCGATTTATGTAGAAAATGCATTTTTTGTTGGAAGAAATGTTTTACATGGTACTCTGCAAGGATCTGTTCTGGAGTAATTGTTATTTTTGATTTGTGTACATGACTTCAGCAATTTTATGTCACCAAATAAATGTGTCCTTTTCGCAGATGACACTTCTTCAGTGTCAACAGGCACAAACTCATATTGAAGTTTTGAATAGGAAACCCTTTAAGTGCATTTTCGCCCTAAGATAACTTTAAAAAGCTGTGGTCCTCGATGCTTTAAAAAGTACATATTTCGCCATGTTTCGCTTTTTAGAAATCACGGCATAATTCTGTGAGGTTATTCAGCACATTCCATCAAAATATTCAGGCAACAAAAAAAGGCTATGAGTATAATGAGGAACGCTGGGTACAGAGCACACTGTGAACAACTTTTTTAAGACATTGGAATTCTACCTTCACCTTTTCTTTTCATCTATCACCATGTTCTTGGAGACCATAATTTTTTTTAGATTTTTTCATACATCTGTATGTTCACCATTATCATGCAAGAAATGCTGAGCTGCTCATTCAACCTCGTTACAGATTGTTATAATGTTAATGTTACTTTTTGTTTTACATGGTATATTTGTAATTGAGATGACAGTAGAATTAAAGTTTTTATCTGACTGAAATTGAGTTGTCAAAGTATTTCAAAGAAAACGACTTTAAATCAATGAAACCAGCGAATAAACTCTTGAAAACATTCAAGGGTGCATATTGCAGACGCAATATTGGTCCTATCGAGCGGAATAACTTGAATTCAAGACATGTCGACAAAGACAAGAAAATCCGAGAACGTTGATCCACCAAGGAGACCAACGACGAGGCTAAGTGCTAGACAAGCAAAAGCCGCTGAAGAATCAATTCATAATGATCAAAGATCTGACTCTAATGGAAAACATGACGTGACAGGAACACAAGAGGTGATAGTAGCAGGTACCAGCAAGAGAGTAACTCTTGCCGAAACCATTCCATGACACGTTCGAAATCTACGAAATCCAGGACGTCGCTAGCAAGCATTAACGAAAGAAAGAAACTAGAAATTGAGCTGGAAGCGGAAAAAGAGATTGCTGAAATCAAAGAAAGGCTCATCCTGAAGAAACTGGAACTTGAAAAAATGAAGATAGATGAAGAAAGCCTTGGAACTGTGGGGTCTGATTCAATAAAGAGTGATGGATCAAACAGAACTGCAGAGAAAGAAGCAATGATCGATAAATGGATAAAAACTGTTACACCTGAAAAAAGTGGATATATACCAGATGATTTGAAAATTGACAACATAATCAGAACGAAACATTCAGTAAACGAAAGAGATCCATATGACAGTCGAGTGTGTTCGAGAAGATTATCGTTCGACAGGAAGTTGCCATTTTTCGACGGTAATCCAGCGGAGTTGTTGGTGTTCATAAATGAATATCACGAGACATCTGAGTTGTGCCATTATTCTGACAGTGAAAATCTCATACGACTAAGGAAGTGTCTCAGGGGCGAGGCTAGAGAAGCGGTCAAGATGCTTCTGATATCCTATAGGAACGTTCCGGAGATACTAGAAACACTACAAAACTTATATGGTAGACCGGAGTTCATTATAAAAAATTTGATTGCCCAAGTTAGGTTGATTCCTGCACTTAAGGATCACAAGCCAGAAAGTATAGTCAGGTACGCAATTTCTCTGAATAATTTAGTTGTTGCTATCAAACATTTAGATGATGAGATTTACTTGAACAATCCTATGTTACTTGAAGAGTTCGTTTCAAACTTGACAATAAATTTGAAGCAGCAATGGTCATTTCATGCTGTGAAATTAGGGTCTGTTACATTACTAGAATTTTCCAGCTGGCTCAAAGACATGGGTAAGGCTGCTAGTTTACTTTATACACCAGATATTCGTTCAGACCATAAACCACAAAAAAGATCAGATTGCGTTTTAGTTGCTAATGAGAGCAAACGTAAGGAAGAGAAGGGAAAATTTTTTTTCTGGAAAATTGTAAATGTTGTTCTCGAGGTAAACATCACTTAGGCAAATGTTCCAAGTTTCAGGAAATGAATGCAGACGATCGTTGGCTTTTCGTCACTGATAATAAGCTTTGTATATCGTGTTTCACGACTAATCATCGAATGAATCAATGCTACTCCAAGAAAACATGTGAGGTAAATGGTTGCAAGCTGAGACATAGTCGATTGTTACACAAAGATCCATTGGTACAAGTGAGGGACGAAAGACATCAGATTGAAGATATTCAGGATCGACAAGTAAGTGATGGTGATCTCGGACATTCATACAATATCCATCAGGTGAGAAATTCTTCTATACATTTGAGAACAATTCCTGTAGTACTGACAGGTCCCCAAGGTGAAATTGAAATTTTTGCTCTACTTGACGAGGGATCAACTGTGACACTTTTAGATGATGAAATCGCTGAAAAACTCGGTTTAGAGGACACTGTTGAACCCTTTTGTATGCAGTGGACAAATAATCAAATTCAGACTGACGAAAATTCCAGAAGAGTTCGTTTGAAAATCAAAGGAAATTTCCCCAATTCAAAAAAGGAATATTTTAAAAGATGTAAGAACTGTCAAATACTTGGAACTTCCACGACAGTCGTTAGACATTAATATGGTTCGGTATGAATGGCCTTATTTGAAAAATATTCCATTAAAATCTTTTTTTCATAAATCACCCAAGCTATTGATTGGTACTGACAATTACGACTTGACAATGCCACGAAATTACGTAGAGGAATCAAGGTATGGACCCAAAGCCACACAAACAAAATTAGGATGGGTAATAAACGGACAACTGGTTAAAGACAGGGTTGAAAAAATATACAATTTTCATATTTGTGAACGCAATTATGATGATGACTCACTCCATTTGCTCGTCAAAGATTCTTTCATACTAGATGAATCAGGACTTCGACATGGACAAATGAATACGAATGAAGACGAGTCGGTTCTTAAATTCATTGAGAAAGTAACGAAACGGGTTATTTGTGGAAAAATCTGGATATCATTGTCCCAGAGAGCAAAAGTATGGCCTTGACACGATTGAAGTGTCAGGAAAGAAAAATGGACAGGAATCCAGATTTTGGGGTAGCTTATTGTGAAAAAATTGAAGAATATTTACAAAAGGGTTATTTACGACAACTGACTAATGAACAAGCTGCACAAGAAACTAACAGGACTTGGTATTTACCTCACTTTGCGGTTTTCAATCCTAACAAACCTGAGAAATTGAGACTTGTCTTCGATGAGGCAGTAAAATCCCACGGTTTGAGTTTGAATGACATGCTTTTTCAAGGACCTGACCTTTTGACACCATTACTTAAAGTATTATGGACATTTAGACAACACAAGATTGCTTTCTGTGGGGATATCCGTGAGATGTTCCATCAAGTCCTCGTGAGGAAGGAAGATAGGACATCTCAAAGGATACTATGGAGGGGATATGATGGAACTATTGAACCTAATGTGTTAGAAATGCAAGTTATGACATTTGGGGCAAATTGTTCTCCCTGTTTAGCTCAATATGTAAAAAATTTTAAATGCTTGTGAATTTGAGAAGGAATATCCAGCAGCCTGCAATGCTATTTTAAATAAGCATTACGTGGACGACTACTTGGACAGTTGTGATAGTGAAGAAAAGGCATTTGAAATGATTCAACAAGTTATCGAAGTTCACAGAAAGGGAGGATTTGAAATTTGTAATTGGCTCTGTAACTCTAAAACGGTGATGATGAAACTTCCAAATGATCTTGTTTCAAAAAACTTGAAGGAATTATCTTCCATCAATTCACAACTCCCAACCGAACGCGTACTGGGTATACAATGGGATCCAGAAAATGACACATTAATTTTTCGACTAAATTCTGATAAAATTTCAAAAATGATTATAGATAGTGATGGAATTCCGACAAAAAGACAAGTCCTCAGAATGATAATGACAATTTTTGATCCCCTGGGTTTTCTCAATAATTTGATTATAGGGGGAAGAATATTGTTACAGGATCTTTGGCGATATAAAACTGGATGGAATGACAAAATTCCTTTGAATATATATATAAAATTTGGAAAATTTGGTTAGACGACTTGAAATATATATCTAACTTCATGATACCCAGATGTTATTCTCCAAATATACCTAAAGCAAAATCAATTCAACTCCATACGTTTTGTTATGCAAGTGAAAAAGCCTATGCCACTGTGATATATTTAAGAATTGACAGTGAATCTGGTACAGACGTTTCGTTCGTTACTTCAAAATGTCGCGTGTCACCTTTGAAAAATATTACCATTCCCAAGTTAGAGTTACAGGCAGCTGTAATGGAAAGCAAACTAGCAAAATATGTGGAAGACTGTTTGGATATCCATATTGATCAAACTTTCTTCTGGACTGATTCAACCATCGTTTTGAGCTGGATAAAATCCGATGTGAGGAAATACAAACAATTTGTTTCAAACAGAGTTCAGATGATTCTTGAAAATACGGACTGTTTTTCATGGCGTTGGATTTCTACCAAAATCAACGTAGCAGATGAAGCTACGCGATCCGAAATGGTTCCGAATTCTAAAAGTAGATGGTTGGTAGGTCCAGAGTTTCTTCATCAAGAAAAATCAACTTGGCCGGAAAATCAGAATGACTTTCCAATATGTGAAGACGAAATGGAAAAGGAATTCATTGGTATAGCAGTAGAAATTTCAAAAGACTCTGCGTTACCAAAAATTGAAAGATTTTCTTCATATGTGAGACTCATTAGAGCTACAGCATGGGTTCTACGTTCCATTAGGAGATGTCAGAGTAATTGTGATGTATTAGGAGGGGAGCTCACCTTAGAGGAACTCAATGCATCTGAGAAGCTATGGTGGAAAAATATCCAAGAAAATTGTTTTGCAGAAGAAATTTATGAAATACAAAAGAAAAGAAATGTGAAAAGTGATAAGATGAAAAAACTCTGCCCATATTTGGATGAAGATGGTGTATTGAGAGTGAGTGGAAGAGTTCCAGAAGACATTGAAGGATTTGAGAATAAACCTGTGATTCTAGAGTCAAAACATAGATTTTCACAATTACTGGTTGAATTTTACCATAAGAAATTCAATCACCGAGGACGATTTACTGTTCTGAATGGAATTCGACAAAAATATTGTATATTTGGATTGAGCAATCTAGTGAAGAAAGTATGGCGGTAAGATTGATAAAAATCTTCCCAGAGTTCCAATGATGGGAAATTTGCCAAAAGAAAGAATCACCCCATTTGTACGTCCTTTCACATTTTGTGGGATTGATTATTTTGGCCATTATCAAGTGAAAATTGGTAGAAGAAGAGAAAAGAGATAATGGAGTCTCACTGTTCGTGCTGTACATCTAGAATTGGCAAACACATTGACAACTGATTCAACTATCATGGCAATACAAAGAATGTCGGCTAGAAGAGGCTGCCCTTCAGAAATATTTAGCGATAATGGTACCAATCTGCGGGGGGCAGATAATGAACTGAAAATGGAGATGAAAAAATTTGATCAAGACAAATTTGTTTCGAAACTTTGTTTGAAGGGTATTTGATGGAATTTTAACCCACCAACGGCGTCGCATATGGGGGGCATATGGGAGCGTCTCATCAGGTCAATCAAAACGACACTGAAGACTATCCTGAAAAAACAAGCTTCGAGTGAAGAAGTTCTCCACACTCTATTTCTCGAAGTTGAGAATATCTTGAATCACCGACCATTGACTGAGGTATCGTTAGACCACGAAGATGACGAAGCTATAACTCCAAATCACTTTTTACTTGGACCTAAGCATAAATCAGACCCAAATATTCTGAGTGTTGGACCGATAGATGGAAACTTCCTCAAGAAGCAGTGGAGGATATCCCAAGATTTGACAAATAAGTTCTGGAGAAGATGGATCCGGGAATATCTTCCGACCTAAGCATAAATCAGAACCAGTGAAAATAGACGACATCGTTATCATAGTAGACGACCAATCTCCAAGAAACTTATGGCTGAAGGGAATTATTACCGCAACATTTCCTGGAAGAGATGGACGTGTTAGGGTGGCAGATGTCAAAACAAAAAACGGTGTTTTTTGCAGACCAGTCAGCAAGCTCTGTCCCCTGGATATCCGTCAGGATAAAATGGAGCTGAATGAATGAACTACGTTTTTCATTCGGGGGAGAATGTTATAATGTTAATGTTACTTTTTATTTTACATGGTATATTTGTAATTGAGACGACAGTAGAATTTGAGTTTTTATCTGACTGAAATTGAGTTGTCAAAGTATTTCAAAGAAAACGACTTTAAATCAATAAAACCAGCGAATAAACTCTTGAAAACATTCAAGGGTGCATATTGCAGACGCAATACAGATTGTCAAAGTCTCAGAAAAACTCCCTGAATATAAATCTTCACAATCATATACCTAAAGTTATTGAATCACTCAACCACAAATTGGTAGAACTAAAAATAAAATAATTTTTGTTGAAAAACTGTTTTTATAGCACTGAGGAATGTCTCAACTCAGATTTCTCATTAATGTAATTCTTGCCACCTTGCCAGGGTTGATACAATAGTAGGCATATTGTGTAACTTGAAAATAATTTACTTTTATGCAGAGAATCTTTTCGTTTGTGAACGATGTTATATGGGTTTAATCATTTCAGTTGTATTTCAAATATTTTTGTTTGTGTTTTTAAATTTTTCATTTTATCAATATTTTTATTTCTATAGTACACATGACTTACAGCGAACATGTAAATGTAAAGTTGTCCAATGAATATATCTATCTATCAATAATTCAATTTTTAAATGTTTCTTTTATTTTATAGCCTTAGATTTATTATTTATATACAGTGCTTCTCAAAAGTCCCCTCCCCCCCCCCCTCTTATTTTTGGAACGATTATACATGAACAAGTGAAAATTGGAAACTGAATATTAAAGGTTGTAAACTTCCCTACTAGTGATGATAGAGGACGAAATCGTCAAAGATGACGTCACAAGGCCATTGTGACCAATAATTTCAAATAGAACCCTACGGCAAGCGACACCTCTTTTAAAAGGTATGGGAAAAACCTATTCAACGATACTCATTTTGTTTGTGTTCATGGCAGTTTTAATGGCTCATTAGTAAACATTGAAATTTAAATTCCATTCAGTATGATATTAATTACAGATTTGAGAATCAGTATCTACTCAAAGAAATTGCTCGAAGTGACCTCCATTCACTTACTGACAGTTTGTAAACTCTTCTCGCACTTTTACAGATGTGTCTGCGGAAACAGCCTCACATTCTGCAACAATACGTTGTTTCAAGACGTCAATATTGTCAGGTTCAGTGGCGTAAACCTTTGCTTCAAGGTAACCCCACAGAAAAAATTCGAAGGTGTGAGGTCCGGTGATCGAGCTGGCCATTCCGTTGAACCTTGTCGTCCAATTCATCCAATAGTGTGGAGGAGCACCATCCTGTTGGAATGTTATTTCCAAATTGCCGAATTCATCTGGATTATCTTCCAAAATTTCAAGGACTAACGGTTCTATTGCGTTTTGCAACAGCTCCAGATGAACCTCACCAGTTAAATTAGTATTTGAAAAAAGAGGACCAACGATGTGGTTTCCCAAGATACCTGCCCAAACATCCACCTTCTGGGGAAATTGGGTATGTGTTTCACGAAACAGGTGAGGATTTGCGTCACTCCAATACCTCACATTCTGTGTATTTACATTTCCATTTAGATAGAAAGTACTTTCGTCACTAAAACGAATTGATTTGACATAGTCTGGCTGGTGGTTTATTTTAGTTTCCATATTTTCACAAAATTCTAGTCTTCGGTCTGGGTCGTCGTCTGAGAGTTGATGAACCATTTTTAATTTGTATGGATGAAATTTGTTTTTCTTCAACACCCTGTGCACTGTACTTCGACTGACTTCACAGGTAGGTGCAACGTGAGTTGTTGAAGAAGTAGGATTAACTATTACTTCTGCCAGTATATCAATTTTTTTCTCATCAGAAATTTGGGGTCTGCCAGATCGTTTCGCATCATTAATACTACCCGTTGTTTCAAACATACGAAGAAGCTCCCTCAAATAATTCTTCGAAACGGGGCGATCGGGAAACCTCTCATTAAAAATGCGTTCTGCTGCATGAATATTTTGTCAAGTTTCACCAAGAATTAGGATCGCTGCTACTAAATCACCTTAAGCACGTACCATTTCGCTTCTTGAAGCCCTCAAACGTTCGGCTCACAACAGTTTAACAAATGATCAAAATGTACAAAAATATTAAAAGTGCCAAAAGCTGCTAAAACAGTTAAACGTTCGATCAACAATACACAAATTATTAAATGTACAAAAACTTGGACAATTACAAAAATGTCGAATAAGGGAGACTAACAAAAACGTGAGCTCATTTGACAACGATCCAGAGGCGGAGCTTGAATTTGGAATCTCAGTATTAACTGATTTAATTCATCACAGCTTTGCGTTTTTTAGAAGCGAGTTGCCGAAACTGCCATAAACACAAACAAAATTAGTATCATTGAATAGGTTTTTTCGATACCTTTTAAAAGAGGTGTCGCCTGCCGTAGGGTTCCATTTTGAATTATTGGTCACAATGGCCTTGTGACGTCATCTTTGACGATTTCGTCATCTATCATCACTATTAGGGAAGTTTACCTTTAATATTCTGTTTCCAAATTTCACTTGTTTATGTATAACCGTTCCAAAAATGAAAGAGGGGGAGAGGACTTTCAAGAAGCACTGTATGATAATTTGTGGATTCAAAAAATGTTATATGTAAAATTATTACTATTATCTTACTATTTATATATGTGTAGTGGAATTTCTATTGAAATAAACCGTTATTATTATTATTATTCTTATAGTAAATATTCAAGTAGAAAACTCATCGTATTGCAAACTATTTTCTTATCAAGATGTCATCGGTTCTCAGTTAATTTAGTGTCATCAACGAGTATAAAATTGAAAATAAAAAAAACTCCTTGAATATTTATGAATTTAGATTATTTTCCCAAAGTTCAATAAAATTTGCATTCAGACCGAGTGCTACGCCGAATAGTCGAGGTTATGTGATTAATATATGTTTTTGCGCCTAAGATTTTGCATCAGGTGGAGCATTCATTATGTCTGAAGTCACCCGCAGGACTGGTAGTGCTAGCACTGACTGTTTTCCACCCCAACATATATAACAATCACGTAAGCCTGTTATAGGCCATACGTGCTAATCTAGTGTGTAATTAAATTCTGGATCCAAGTATCACGCTAATCCCGACTGTGATATAAAAGAATCAACTGGGAAAGAGAGCGATAGGTGCACTCTTACTTTTCATCTGATTGACCAGGTTTTACCAGGTGAATTGGTGTTTCTCAGAGGATTCTCAACAAATGAAGTATCTCGTGTTAAACAGAAATAGGAAAAACTCAATACTTTTGAAGAGTGTGTTAAATGTTGCTTCAAATACTTTAAATTTGAATGTTTAACGTACTTCAATATGATCAAGGAAACACCATTTCTACACAATATATGCTTTACTGAGAAACAAACTTACGGAAATGCCAAAAAGACAATTTGTGGAATAGACAATTGCTCAAAGAGGAGAGTATAGGGGAGACCTAGGTTGGAAGTCACATTTTTCTTTTGCATTTTTAGGGTCCATATTATCAGCTTAAGAATGAAATTTATACAATATCGGAAACAATGTACCTATCTGGGGTATGGACAGAAATCTAAACGAGCAACAAGGAACGCAATGATATGATAATACCACAGAAACAAGAGAGACGCACTGCTGTGCGCCCCTCCTGTCACCCCACCCGACGCATTAAGTGACCACGTGGCAATGCGACACAGCGCACAGCTTGCCGAGCCGTGGTTGCGGAAAACACAAGATCGTGACAATTATTACCTTGAAACATGCCGCCTATTTACACAACCGCAGAGGAAGTACAGATCGTTAAGTGGTACTTTGGAGGTAATTCTGTACAAGATACTAGAAATCTATTCATAGTGGCTTCTGCAGATAGACCTGTACTTACGGAAGCGACTGTTTTTTCAATTTTTAATAAATTTCAGAATTTTGGGTGTGTGGCAAAAATAATTATTTTTCTGTTAGAAATAAGTTTTTTGTTTTTATTGTCTTACAGAAATATCGTTTGCTTTTGTTTATGTCTCAGAATTTTCTTTTGTTTTCGCGGCCACCACAGCACCAAAGATATTTTGATCTACCTGTCGTGCGACAGATCAAATTGAATCAATGATTCAGTTTAATTTGTTAAAATTATCTGATGTGAAATTATCGACAATAATTCTCCTTCATTGCAGTGCACACATTCTCCCGACTTAGAGTATGGCATGAAGTGCTTTCAAAATTGATAGACTTCCACTTGCCTCTGGGTCTGGTGAAGTGGCTAAAATCATTTCTCATGGGTAGGACATTCCAAGTCAAAGTCGACAATTGTCTCTCGGATTTGAACAATTGAGGCCGGGTTCCTCAGGGGCAATATTGTCTCCTATCTCACGCTCTTTAC
>JAFIRS010008932.1:0-13435 GCA_018342105.1 Gonioctena quinquepunctata | reverse complement strand
CTCTCTCACAGGACAAACACCCTCCTCGCTTGGAGAGTACAAGGATTCATGAAGGTCATGACTACACAGAATATGTATGCCTACACCACAGCTTTAGTCAAGGTCAAACAAAAATCGAGATCAAATCTTAAGGTTGCCGAAACAAACCCAACATCAAAACTCAAGATCAAATCTCAATGTCAAAACTTAATGTTATGAATCTCAAGCTCATATTCAAGGTCAAAACTGAAGTCGAATCTCAAAGTCGACCAAACCCAATGTCAAAACTCAATGAAAAATCTCAACATCAAAACTCAAGGTCAAATCTCAAAGTCAAAACCTAATGTTATGAATCTCAATGTCATATTCAAGGTCAAAACTGAAGTCGAATCTCAAAGTCGACCAAACCCAATATCAAAACTCAATGACAAATCTCAAAGTCAAATCTCAAGGTCAAACACACACCACATTGCACACCTGCAACCATTCAAGGTCACACGTGACGTCATAGTGGTGGGGGGAGACCCAGAACCGGCTTAAATCTCCTACTTTCTTTTTTCTTGGAGACCCCTGTAGTCAGAAGTACTCCCACCCGTAGTGTCGGTCATGTTTTGTATGTTGGTAAAATATCAGGAGGCATACCTTGCGTTAAAAAGGGCGATGCGGTCCTGTGTCCTCGCTGAGACTGGTGTGTGACCAGCAAGCGCTTTCAACTGATTTATTTTAACCTCAGTTAACGGCTTGTTTTATCCAATTTCTTTGTTATTGTATAGTTTTTGTTGTACTCACTGCGTGTAGTTGTCAAAAGACAATTTCACTTTTGTCTATATTGCACTAGGTGTAATACTTTGGAGTTTTAAATTATGCAAAGGAAACTTTGATCACAGAGAAATTCAGATTCGAACGTATCTCGGCCGCAATCGAAGCGAGACTGTTAAACTCTTATTGATATCTTCTTGTTCAGTTTTAAAATCAAACTCATATGCATCTAACTACAAGTTCACATCAGGATTCACTTGTTCTTCACTCAAAAGTCTGGTCAGAATTTTCCGTTTATCTGCAACTGTACGAGCAGTTGTGATACCACGAATAGAAAGTTCATACTCTAATTCAAAATCTAACAAATGGTTAACCTGAAATTTTTCAACACTCATTTTGCCAAACACTATATGCCAATTTTAATTTTGACTAAATAAAAAATAATGGCAGATGTCTAGTGAAAAATCTATACCTCTAAGTCAGTTGAAAGAAAAAAAACATTTGCAAGTTTATTCACCCTGTATGTTCCTGAAATATCGTATTTTTTTAAAAATTTAAAACCCCAAATCATAACTGAACAACGTACCAAATATATACATATAAAAATATAAATCAGATTTTCACAATGAAAATCCTACCAAAATTTTTCTTTACAAAATCGTTATATGAAAAATAAAGAAAACTATAAACCATATTATGAAAAAACTAAAAAAATCTACCTAAAAACATCAGGATATTCCCATCTATAAAAAATAACACCTGTTCTCAATACAATGAAAACACGAAAAAAAAATTCAACACACGTTTGTCCTGCACTGTTATTGAGTTCAGAAACATGCTTTTCTCAATTTACAAATGGCACATGAAAAGTACATAATTATTTCATAAAGTCTGTCACCAAATATATTCAAAAAAAATGAGCATGAAACATCGAGGAAAAAGAAAAAAAATTACCAAATCACATGGAATTTAACTATCAAAAAGACTAAAAAAATGAAAATGTAACCCCACGTTGTTGGGCGCAAATCTTGTGTGGCATTATTTTTTCACACAGCGAACGACAGCTCCTCGTCTGGTGGCAAATGGGTCGTGGTTCAACATATACTTAGTCAAAATTTGATAATCATTAGAAAAATGAAATTGAGCGCCACTAAATTTTTTATGTTACGGAATTTAGAAACCAAAATCATATATCGGTGACAAAACTTAATGAAATAAAAATCGATTACCCCATTGATAGTTTAATGCAAAAAACATGTTTATATCTACAATTATGTACAAAGAAAATTATGTTCTCCAGGAACGAATGTTCAATTATATTCTCCAGGAACGATGATCAATTATAATAATAAAAAAATGTGTTGAAAAAGTAAACGGCCATAAAAAATAATTACATGGTATGGATAGATACCTATAGGTTTTTTTCTAGTTACAAGAGGGTTGATCTTTCAGTCTTCAACGGTATTCAACTGTTGATTTCTTTCCTGTTGGAGGGTTGATTAGCTTCTCTGTCTAGGACATACAGGAATCACCTGACAGCAAAACAGGAGTATACATTGGAACTCTCTGGACGGCAGACAGACAAACGATGATAAGAAACGGAAAACAGAATGGAACCAAAAAATGTATCCAAAGATCTCGGTTGTGCCGAACACCTGGTGGTCACGAAGAAACGTCAGCACCATAAACACCAAAGGAACCAAGGAAACCAAGGAAACCAAGGACCCTGTTGAATAGGATTACTTATTACCCATTCACACACGTGTTGAATTACAAAGAAAAATAGTACAAAATGGCCAGTCTTTGAATGAAAACTGTCGGAAAAAAATACATACCATCTTAATTATCAGTGGGTAAACCAAATCTCAAACATGGAAATGTCCCATTAAAATCATTAGCCAGACATTTCGTCATTTCAAAACAAGACTTTCTCTCATGACGGTCGGTGGCGAAAAGGAATGATTTTTAATGTGAAAACTTTTTCTACCCCAAAAAAATCGACACAGAAACGTACTTGAAAGAACTTCAAATCTGGACTCGATATTTCTGTCTCTATCTTTCATACTGAATGTTGGAACATTGGACGGAAAATGCATATCACCGTACAATCGGGCGACAACCAAGGTTCATAAACATGAGAGGTGAAATCAATCAAGAAAATGACGTATCTCCTTTTTGATGCACTGGATAGTATCTCTGCAAGGTCGATCAGCTGATTGTTGACAGAACTGAAAGACAAACCCTCCATACAACATAATTAACAAACTACAAGTTCTGAAAACAAAAATAAATATTGACAATTTCACGGCAATAGTAATATATACAAATCTAGAGAAAATAAAAAAAATTACAGGTAGGTGAATACAACATTATTTCTGTTACTATTCGGTAAGTATACAGTGAGTCAGATATAACTAAGACATTTTCCCTTTTATGTTCAGGACTGACCTAAATGGAATTATTGTTCAGTTCAGGATTGTGAGACATTTTCGTACACTTGTGCATTCTCCTAAAAAAATATAGACTTTGATGGCAAACAGTAATCGCTGAACAAACAGGTGATAATAAACCATATTAGATACTGTGCTATGCAAAAATGAAATCAAACAAATAGCATGTATTTTACCATCAGAATAAAATAATGCTATAATGGAACAGTCATCATCACTCATTATTTAACCCTTTACTTCTGCTTTTTAGAACGTTCGAAAACGCGGAAAACACTATTCGTGGAGTAATATTAGATTTTAGCCTCAGAAAGTTGAGGAACTGCGGTAACTTCTTACTGTACATTAGTGATGATGTTAGGCACAACATATAAAAAGTAACCAATCGTAATGTGTGTGCTTATTTTATTATTCAACAAATAAATTGCAAAATTACATTGAATATCTTGAAAAATTATTATTATTGGAAAAATGATAGTGCCATTCGAAAGAATGAAAAATCAGAAAAGTTTATGAAGTTTTTCTTCAAAATGAAATGTAAGCTGCAGAATTGTTTTTCTACGTTCTACGTACGAAAATCTTAAAATTTAATTAATTAAATACAGTGATTAAAATATTGAATAATTTGAAACAATTACAAATTTGAATTTTCAGGCCATGATTCAAAAACCAAAAACTCTAGTTTGAAATATGATATTGAGATTTTTCAATAGCAATTTCTGGAGCTTGTAATCTGTTCTTCAAGAAATTGGTTTCATTGAAAAAATTGATTTAATAATGAACTTTTGCCGAAAACCAAAAATCCGTGAAATTTGTTGTTAAATAAACATTGATAACGTTTATACAGAAAAAAGCTCACCAAACCAACCAACATTTATTTATATTACGTCCTCAAACAAGGCATACGCAGCGTGAAATATTTTTGTGCTTTGTTAATTTGAGTGCAAATTGAATCAAATACGAAAATATTACGTATTTTTGGTAAATTGACGAAATGCCCATTTTCATAAATGTGTTCCTGCTTGAAATTCTTGTATGAGATAGAAATATAAGTTTATCTTCTGATGTTTTCTATATTGGATCGAAAATATCATATTTGAATGTTAGAGAGAGATTGAACATCAGAGAACACTTGATCGGTAAGTTTAGTGCTCACCTGACGCTCTACATATACTAGTGGAGTAATATTAGATTTTAGCTTTCAGAAGTTGGGAGATGGTGGTAATTTTTTACTGTACATTAGTGATGATGTTGGCAGCAACATATAAAAAGTTACCAACCGTAAAGTGTGTGCTTAATTAATTATTAAACAAATATGTTGCCGAATTACGTTGTATATTGGATATTTAAAAAATAATTCAATAACTAATGGTGCCACTCGCAAAAATGAAAATGAGACGGCTACTCTGAAATGTCGCGCTGGAGGAGCACGCAGCCACGAGCCACGATCTAATTGATCAAATTGGGCTAACAAAAATTCAACTGAAAGAAGAAAAATTCAGCTAACTTGAAGTAATGTTTTAAACATGAAAAGGAATGTGAATTGGAATAGTAAATAAGTATATGACATTATGTCAAAGCAAAATTATGATCTCCAATTTCTTTTATTTTAAAGATAAACATCTGAAATTTCCGCAGATTACTCTCAAAATGACAAATAAAAATTGGCGATTATGAAAAAAAAAATCGAAAAATGCAGAGCTTAAAATATTGTATTATTTCAAAAAATGACAAATTGGAATTTTTCGGCCATGCTTCAAAGACGAAAACTCTAGTTTGACATGTGATATTAAAACATTTCCATACATAATATCAGTCGTCTGATAGAGGTATATTAGCTTCACAACTTTTACCCGAAGAGTTTTTCTCCGACATGTACACATAAATAAAAAATAGCTGTAAATTAACATTGATGAGATCTACCTTTACGACTGATCACGCCATCGTTTTTGAAATATCATATTCATGTTCAGCGACCTCAAAAATCTCTGAAGCATCAATTTGGGTGAAATTACTTCAAAATTCATTGATTTATTTCAAATTTACCTAACAAAATTGTTTTTCATTGTTTAAACAATTAATAAAATCAGCGCACAAATATAAGTTTATAACTTTTTTCTGCAAGTCATTTCTAAGTAATATCAGAAGGTTTAAGGAAAATACATGGAGTCCTCCAGGATTCCAAGAAAAACATCATTTTAAGCTAATTTTACTCAGCTATATAGGTAATAAAGTTTTCATGTGTCAAGTTTGATATTGCTTTGTTTCCGTAGTTACAATACAAATATTTCATGGCATCCTTTAACTGTGAATAAAATCAATAATGCTTATTTAAACATTTCACTAAGTTGATTGTAATAATTTATGTCCTTTGAAAAATAGTATGTTTACCTCGTGAGAAAAGCCACATTCTCGGACTCCGTATTGCCAGTCTTGGCTTTCGCCTCGACAGGCAATCTTTACGGCAGTCCGGAAATGTTCAGCTTCTACTACTAGGTATACAATGTACTATGCCTGGAAATAGTTATTCTTCCATTCAAGGACGCATGTTCACATGTTTTGATTAATTTGTTAGACACAGATGATATGTAACCTGAAAATAATATTACGTAAAATTAATTCTGGAAGTTTTTAAATATAACAAATGATGAAATTATTAATTATCGATAGAGAATGAATGGTAAATTATTGCTAAAGATGAAAACTATTGATTGTCAATGAAAAATTCAACAATATTAAATTTGGGGCTGTGACAAATGAAGGGAAATCTTATTTTTGAAAAAAATTAGATATTACCATTATTGAATTTGACTTTTTATGTTTTCGTTTTCCAAAAGATCAAAATTAGATAAGAAATTTTTTGGTTAGTTACGTTTTGTTATATCTAATTACTTCAATTTCATTGATAACTGCTACAAAACATTATAAATAATTTATATAGTGTTCCATCACGCTAGCGTGATTATTACACGCTTTATATTAGCTTCACTTGTATGTTTGTTTGTTTGTTTGTTTGTAACCGACTCCTTTGGGCGCGATTTTGGCCCACTTCCAGACGTCCGAATGATTTTAAATGCGGCAGGTGTACATAATTCCGGTGGCAATGCATTAACAAATTTTTGTGTGAAAAAAAAACAAGATGGCGGCTCCAAAATGGTGGACGAGTTTTGTGATTATGGTCTGATTCTTTTCAAAATTGGTATGTGGGGGTTTTTGGGGTCGAATATTATGATTCTTTTATAAAAATTGGGAAATTCAAGATGGCGGCTTTAAAATGGCGGCCGAGTTTTGTGATTATGGTCCGATTCTATTCAAAATTGGTTTGTGGGGGTTTTTAGAGTCGAATAATATGATTCTTTCGTGAAAATTGAGGAATTCAAGATGGCGGCTCCAAAATGGCGTCCGAGTTTTGTGATTATGGTCTGATTCTATTAAAAATTGGTATGTGGGGGTTTTTGGGGTCGGAGATTATGATTACCTAATTTGATAAGATTATCCAATTTTTAAATTTGCAAAAAAATAATAAATGTGATAGTTTGAAAAAAACTAAAAAAACACGCTTTTATAAATAAACCACACTAAAAAGTAGGAAATAAATAATAGTTTAAAAAAACTAAAAAACACGCTTTTATAGAAAACCAGACTGAAAAAATAGAAAATAAGAAAAAAATTTATTTTATTTAAAAAAAAGCGTGGGGTGCATGGTATCAATAATTATATAGTACATTACACACCTAGGGCAGGTGATACCATGCACCCCACGCTTTTTTTTAAAATAAAATACATTTTATTCTTATTTTCAATTTTTTTAGTCTGGTTTTCTATAAAAGCGTGTTTTTTAGTTTTTTTATACTGCTATTCTATTACTCTAGCCAGTCGTGTATTTTTTATTCCACCTCATAGATTGCGCATCATTATTCCATCATAATAGAAGCTGACCAGTTTTTTCGAAGGTGATATCATATGTGCTAGGGGTTTTATCGCTGAAAAATTTTTGAAATTTTCGAGAAAGCATTTTGCCTGGAAAATTTTGCTGAGTGCGATTTGGGGTCTTATTATCTGATTAAACCACGAAAGTGAATCTTGAGTGATTCAAACTTTGATAATGAGGTCGCCGTTAAATTTCCTAGAGGCAAAATGCTTTAGGAAAAATTTCAAAGATGTTGTGTAGAATCCTCTAGCACAAATGATATTTGATGAGAATATTTCCCGAATCACATTTGAAACTGGAGAAAATTACCAGAATTCATGTTATAATTGAATTTTCAACGGAGAAAATCACAACAATTCTTCTCTTCCAAAATTGAAGGAATCGAGTGTCCGTTTCTAAATGCGTTTTACAGATTCATTCATTCACAATGCTCGTGAACTCGCCCAAATATATATATATATATATATATATATATAAATTTTTCAATATCGAATATATTTGTATCTGAAACCGATTTGGATACGGAATCGAAGCCGAGCCTCCCGGGTGAGAGACTGATGCGATATCCACTAGTCCAAGAAAATTATTCTTAGTGCTATGAAAATAACGGATTTGAATTATTCATTGCCGTACTTGAAAATCTGGGGTATTCAACGTGCTGAAAAAGGTCTATTTCAATTGAAATATCAAATCACTGTGATAGTGAGATGATAATCCTGTATTTAATCAATTTTGCATTTTATGTTTTTCTGTATGGGAATTGAATGTGTTGACATATAATTCTGACAGAACCCAAGTGTCATTTTATCGCAAAACAATATCGAAAATACTAGTGGTTTGATCAGTATAAAACAGCGAGAAGACGTTTGATCACCATAAAACTGACCTGATGGGTTCTCTAGTTTGGATTTTTTTCCATTTGATTGGTTCAAAAAAATGAGGAAGATAATCTTCAATAAATAATATTCAAGGATCCATCAAGCATGGTCAGCTGACCCTTCCTATCACTATTAATTTTTTTTTAGTTTGACCAAACTACCCCCAGCTGACGTGCAATGTCCCATTGAAGAACCAGCTGAATAATAATCTTATTTTAACTGCCATTTTCAAAACAACAAATTCATAGAATTTGAATCATCTCGGGATAATTAAAAATCACTTCTAGTTTGCTGACTGACTGGCGCAGTACGTTTTCTACTATCTTAAAAAATATTAAGCATCTTCGGATGAACACGAATTTATGACGCTGCCTCTCGAACTAAAAGTGATTCAATACGCGATCTGGATTTATGAAAACAAGCGTTGAAAATGTTATGCTCAAGACTGGAAGAAAATAATTTATTCGACCTTGGTCGGCAAACGGATACACATATCGAGTCGAGCAAATAGACTAGGAGGAATCGGCGCATGAGTACCGAAAACTATTCCACCTCAATTGTTTTATGCGATGCTCTTCAAATTGCCCTACTGATGAATGAACTAAATAAATATCATAGTACAGTCGCCTTGAATCTATCGAAAACCATAGCAGTCACGGAAGACCCCATGAACTATATGGGAAATGTAACAGTCCAGAACACCTTCTTGTTTAGTCCCACAGACCGCCATGAATTGAAAGAAGTATTCGCTGAAATGAAAAACAAAAAAGCATCTGGTTGGGATAAAATATCTATAAAAATTTTTGAACAACCACCGATTAGTGCATTGGATGCTCTAGCTGAGGCAATTAACATATCTTTTGAGAAAGGCACGTTCCCAGGCTGCTTAAAAAACGCTGTTATTATTCCAATATATAAAGGAGGCAATCATAATGACCCCAGTAACTTCAGACCTATCTCTCTCCTACCCGCTCTCTCCAAAATTATCGGAAGACTTGTTAAAAGACGAATTCTATCATTCACGAATAAAAACAATATAATGTCAACTGCCCAATTTGGTTTCCAACGTAACAAATCCACCTCTGATGCCACATTTGAACTTCTCGAGCATCTATACCTAAAGTTTAATGACAATGAAGCCGCGGCAGTGGTGTTCTGCGATCTATCAAAGGCTTATGACTTTGTGGATCACAGAATACTGCTGAGAAAGTTAGAAAGATATGGCTTCCGCGATGTGCCCCTGGAGTGGTTCGAGTCTTATCTCTCTAATCGTAGACAGGTGGTCTACTCTAATGGTCTAACCTCTCAGGAGTCTTTGGTGGATTGTGGGGTACCACAGGGCTCTGTCTTAGGCCCTTGATTATTCCTGCTTTACGTGAATGATCTCGCACTACAGGATATTGTGGGTAGATTCACCTTTTTTGCAGATGATACCACCATTCTTTGGCATAATAAAGACACTCATCATTTGAATGCACTAATAGAAAATGATATCCTCAAAGTCAAGAAGTGGTGCGACGCCAATCTGTTGTCCTTCAATGTAAATAAAACCCACATTATCACCTTTAAATGTTTGCTAAATCCTATTTCAATAGGTGACAAAAGTCTACACGAATCCTCTTCGACTAAATTCCTAGGGGGATATATTGATAATAAGTTGACGTTTAAGGAACATATCTCAAGCTTATGTACCAAACTAGCTGAAGGCTGTTATGCACTTAGAGTCATATCAAAGGAACTCGACCAGACCACGCCAAGAACAACATATTTTGCAGTTATAGAGTCCCACCTGAGATATGGGATCTGCTACTGGGGGAACTCAGACAAAGCATCAATTAATAATGTATTTATGCTCCAATGTGTAGGGCTGGCTTCAGAGATGCATGTCGGCCCTTATTCAAATCACATAGAATATTGACCCTTACCTGCATATTTATACTAGAGACGGCGTGTTTGATGTTTAAAAAACATAAGCTGAATAAAAACTCCATAAGAAATCCTCGCTTTCAGACTAGACAGATGGATAATATTTATCTTCCTAAGCCCAACACTACACAAGTTGAGAATTCACTGATTTATGACTCAAAAAAAGTTTTTAATCATCTACCTCAGAATATCAAAATTCTAAATTCAGAAAGAAAAATCAGGAAAAGTGTCAAAGAGTTACTGTTGGATAAGGCATATTACACTTTGGATGAGTTTTTTAACGATACGCCTTGAGTGTAGAACTCATGCGATGATTTTGTAGTTTTAAGTATACCTTGTACTATATAGTAGGCAGGCGTGCGCCTTAAACGCATGTTTTTTTTTAGTATTTGTTTATACAGATTAATCCTATCTCATCTCATTCTTTCGACTAATGTTTTACTTCCACATTTATACTCCACTTGAATACTTGTACTTTTATTTTGTTAATGTTTATTTATGACACTTTGTCAATAAGAAGCTATTCTTGGACAATGAAGTATTGATTGATTGATATAAATGCATGTTGCCATGGGGCAACCGCGTGCCATATTGTTTAAACCGAAATTGTTTAAACAATTGCAAGGAATTGTTATTTTTAAACCAGACAATTTTTTTTATATTCATTATTGAAATACAAATTTAAAAGGTCCCATGACTTTTCACGATGAAGTTGATATTTTTAGAGATGTTCGAAAAATCTCAAATTTGGGTACTTTTGACCCATAAAAAATATATTAAACAAATATATATAAAATTTTTTTTTTCTTTATACAATAGTTGATAATATTCTTGATAGATATTTAAAAAAAAATCATTGTTTATACCTGTTTTTTTATTGTTAATTTCGCGCGCTCACAAGTATGCGTCGCTTACCTTTAAGTATCGCCGTCTCTCTCTGACTCATGCGCTGCATCGGCCTCTCTGTGTCCTGAATTATTATTTATCCTTAATACTAAAATTCTTAAAAATATTTCAACATTTCTGACAAGTCCGAAAAATAAGCTAGAGTTAGTGAGATTTCTGTGTCAAAATGTTTTACAGTACGTTTCACTTACTGATCATCAAGAATTAATTATTTCTGGCAACTTTGATAATGTTTGTAAATGTTTAGTATTCAAGGTGGAAAAATTGTAGAAGTACCGGAATTACTAAACAATCACATTGAGGCTATACTCGAATTTTTTGTCACGCTGCTTACAATATTCAGTTGAATTCTGAAATAATAATTCACAGTGTAGACACAGATGTTTTTGTACTATGTATTTATTATTGGTCACGGTTGAAACAAAGTGGTTGTTCCGGACTTTGGATGGAAATCAATAATAAAAAATCACAATTTCTTTCGTGTCACAGAGCAGCTGATTCTCTAACGTACCCGGTTTGTGAAATTTTACCTGCTTTACACGCATTTACGGGTTGTGATACGACTAGTGAAATTGGCACAAAGCTTCAGAAATGATAAAAGTTAGAGAAAATCGTGATGCTTTAGTCCCGCTTGGCAATGGCTTGGATTTAAGTACTAAGGAGTTGAAAGGCTTAGAAACATTTTATTTAAATATTTTGGGTAAAAAAGGTAACACCGCGGATGAAGCTAGACAAAGTATTTTTTCTCGTTGCTTTGGCACTAATATTAATTTATCGAAAATTCCGTGCACATCAGATGCCTTGCATTTGCATGCACTTAGAGCTTCTGCTCAAACATACATTTGGAAAAATGCATCGAATCCCCAATATGAAACATTAGATTTTACGAATTTTGGATACAAACTAGAGAATGGTAGTTTGCTACCTTTATTTATAAACAAAAGACCATTTCCAACTGATCTTAAAAAACCGTGTAATTGTAAGAAATCCTGTGCAAACATAGCTTGTTACTGTAAAAAAAATAATATTAGTTGCATACTTCTATGTGGTTGTGATTCAGAAGACTGTAAGAATATAATATATAAAAATGATATTGATAATAAATAATTACTTATTTTTAATTTTTTTTTCATTATTTCATACTCCTACATCTATGACCTTCGTTTGGAGAAGCTATTCAATGTAATTACTTTCAGTTTTAATAACAAAAAAGTAATATAAACTTATAAAAAAGTAATTTTAATTACATGTTCCGATTCATGCTCAAATAACTTTTGTAAAATTGATTCCAGAAAAAAATTTGTGGAAAAAAATTGTAGAAAATTTCATTGATAATAACATTGCTTTCCTTAATAATCTTGATAAAGTTGATAGTTTTTAAGATAAATGATAAATAATAATTCAGGACACAGAGAGGCCGATGCAGCGCATGAGTCAGAGAGAGCGACTCATAATTGTGAGCGCGCGAAATTAACAATAAAAAAACAGGTATAAACATTGAAATTTTTTCAAATATATATCAAGAATATTATTAACTATTGTATAAAGAATTAAAAAAAAATTTATTTTTTTTTTATATATTTTTCATGGGTCAAAAGTACCCAAATTTGAGATTTTTCGAACCTTAAAAATTTATATCTCTAAAAATATCAACTTTATCGTGAAAAGTCATGAGACCTTTTTAATTTGTATTTCAATAAAGAATATAAAAAAACTTTGTCCAGTTGAAAAATAACAATTCCTTGCAATTGTTTAAACAATTTCGGTTTAAACAATATGGCACGGGGTTGTCCCATGGCAACATGCATTTATATCATCAGTAGGGCAATTTGAAGAGGATCGCATGAAAAAATTGAGGTGGAATAGTTTTCGGTACTCATGCACCGATTCCTCCTAGTCTAAAATATTGTAGCCTTCAAGAGAATCTCGAATTCTTGAGTAGTGGAAAAATCATACATCCACCTTATCACATCAAGATCAGTCTGATAAAACAGTTCGTCAAAGCATTGAACAAGAACAGTAAATGTTCTGAATATATTTGTAAGACATGTCCCAAGCTGAATCTTTGACGGCCCCTCAAATTAGACCACTGATGAAAGATATAAACTTCATAAAATTCATGACTACTGTGAAAGCTTGAAGTAGTTAAGAGTGCCAAATTATGGAGAAATTGTACAAAATTCAGGATTTTACAAGTAAATACGAGCATATAAGTACACTATCTCCACAGCCACCCGAATAGATTTCCTGACAACCTGAAAGTTTACAGCGAGAAACAGGGATACTGCTTCCAGCAGGATATAAAAATAATGTAAGGAAAATAGCTACTGGTCTCTACGAAGAAATTGTTCCCAAGAATTCCACAAAAGAAAGCCTCATAAAAGGTATTTTTCCGAAATCTAATAGTTATTTATACCACTAGTGCGGTATGAACTCCGTTACAGTCACGAGTGGGTAATGTTGCCACACGAGTGCTGTAATAAGCTTTGCCGCAATTGTGATATGAAGCATTTCATTTAAGAACAAATGAATCCAAAATTAATAAGTTTTATTTGAGTTTCCAATTATGTTTCTATTTAACATTCCAATAGATACGTTGACCTTACAAA
>JAFIRS010008931.1:0-13442 GCA_018342105.1 Gonioctena quinquepunctata | reverse complement strand
TATACATATTCTCACTAGATACTCTGTAGCTGGAAATGGACAGAAGCTTTTTGGGTGTACACCACCCCCCAATGAACCTGAATTCGTCCTGTGTGCGAGGTTTTTGTGAGAGTTGACTTGACAATATGGAAATGTCACATTAAACAATTAGTATAGAGGGTGCAGGGGGAGTCATCGCCATTGTTAAATTTTAACCTTTTCACTGAAGGACCTCCTGGAATTTCCGTTGATGTCGACGAAGATTATCACAGGGTGAAAGCTCTCCCCAAATCACACGAATACATTTCAGGCTTTTTTTCAATGCCCCGGGAGGAGACACTGATTCGAAATACTCTTCCCTGGAATATTTCAGGAAATACCCCCACCATACAACAAGCCCGATGCGATGCGCAATTGTATGGATTTTGGGGAGACTTTGATTTTCAAGCACTCATCAATACTGCAGTTCACTCTTAGCTCTCTCACAGGACAAACCCTCCTCGCTTGGAGAGTACAAGGATTCATAAGGTCATGACTACACAGAATATGTATGCCTACCCCAAATTTTAGTATAAACAAACATCGAGATCAAATTTTGGGTTGCCGAAACAACCCAAAACATCAAAACTAAAAGGTCAAATCTCAAAGTAAAAACAAGAAATCCCGGTCATATTCAAGTCAAACTGAAGTCGAATCTCAAAGTCGAAAACCCAATATCAAACTCAATGACAAATTCAAGTCAAATCTCAAGGTCAAACACACACATTTTTTTCCCCCTGCAACTATTCAAGGTCACACGTGACGTCATAGTGGTGGGGAGAGCCAAACCCCCTTAAATCTCCTACCCCGATTGTTTTGTTCCACATAAAGTTGGGTTTATATTGTTCTATGATGATAATTAGTGAATATTCTCTGAATGATTGAATACATCTAATTAAACACCTAATATTTTTTTGTTTATTTCAGTTTGTGTATTTGTTATATGCATGTCTCAGGGCTTATTAATCGATACAATACTAGGATCAACTTGCTGTATTCCCGAATGTTAGGTTGAACACAAAATGCAATGCTTTTTTTTTGGAGATTTTGGAAGATGACTACGACATATTAATGATAACGGAAACATGGTTACAGGAAGGAGTCGGGGATGGAGAAATCGTTAACATGGAAGGTTTTACTTGATAAGATCTGATAGAGATCGGGTTTACAAATAAAAAAAAGCTAGAACAAATTGAAATTTTAAATCTGTGAAACTGAACATATATTTTGCAAAAACCCCTTAGTGCAGTGTTGGACGACTCCCCACAATTCTGGTACAATTCTGGTATTAGTAATTAATAATCTAGTAATTATGATAAATATATAATAGCTAATATTATAGTGTATCTACTAACAATTTATCCATGTAATTAGGCTAATAGTCTGTGTGGATAATAAATAAAAAATAAAAAAAAAATAAATAAATAATGAAATTTTGTACATGTCTGGTTCAAATGTTCTCAAAAAAAATATGCTCCAATTATTGAGTTCTTCTTCATTATAACTTATTGGTTTATTTGGGTTTTTTAAAGATTGTCCACAGAGCCGCTTTCTGTTTTTAATATTTTCCCAAGGTACTAAAGGAATATTTCTTCTTGGATGGGTGATTGAAAATACAAGCAACATCTCGATAGGGACATTCTCACCACAAAAAGAACGTTTTCCCACTTTGTCTTGTGCGGATAACATTGTACAAAAAACTTGTTTGAATTAAAATGTACGAAAATATGTCCCAAAAACATCTGTTTATTAAACTCAATAATTTGACATTGACCAAAAAAAAAATTTTGTTTCAAAATCCCAAAGGGAACATTTTATTTCGTTGATCAATTGCTTTTTTTTCCCCGAGTTTTCTTAGTCTTGTATTGTTTAAAATCACGTTTTTTTATATCATTTTTATAAAACGCTAGAACGACAGTTTTTGAATAGTTATGAAACTGTAGGTCATTGTTTAGTTTACAAAAAAGTATGATTTTCCCAGGTTTTTTTTTTAAACTGAATTATTAGAAAAAAAATCAAACGGGGTAAAAAAATTTTAAAAAAAAAATGTTTAAAAAAAAAAGAAATTCGTTTATTCGATTACTGTCATATTAACTTTAAAATTGAAAACTGAATCACTTCACAATGGGAAAAAAAAAAAATAGATGAATTTTAAAAAAGACGAATTTCTGGGCGCTTTTTTTTTTTGGGGGTGTGGGTATTTTCTGGGCAAGATATTACATTGGAGTCTCGTATCCATCAAAATTATGAAATTTGAATCATGTTTCGTTCGAATCGGTAGAGCGAAAGATTTAAAAAATTAAAAAAATTGGAAAAAAGTCGCTATTAGCGCCGTTTACACGGACGTTCCATTCTGTCGGTTTTGGAACGCATACCAGCGTCTGAGGTCGTCGCGCACTTTTGTTATGACACTCCAAGTATACGCGCCAATGCTGCGTGTTTGGATGCGAAGTGCAAAAGCGTTGGTGTGAATGCAAAACCGACATTTTGGGGATGGGGGGGGAATTTTCCACATAGGGGAAGTTTAAGACGGCCGTGACCAGCAAAGTGATATCATGATGAAAAACAAGTTAAAAATTCCAATTCGTTAAAATTTCCCCGGAAACTAACAATTGGTTCTGATTAAGAGTAAACGGGCAAATCAACTGACGCACAGTGGGGCGGATACCATAAACCTGACATTGAATATTTTGGAATGCTCTGATGACTCCAGCCCCCTTCTTCCTTATCCTATCATTCGTCCTGTATTAGTTTGTACTGTTGGTGATTTTAAATCGATAACACTTCTGTGGAGAAAGGGGAGGTTTTTTTATTTTGCGTTTACTTTGATTAATGGGTCGCTACTAATCAAGAATAAAGCAAAAACATTTTCGTTTCCATACCTTTTAAATCTTTGTTTCGCCCCTTTCTTGTGGAGTTGGGTATGTTTACCGTGGATACTTTTCAACAGAGTACCTTGCAGTCTCGTGAACAAAATCACTAAATTTTTCAATATCAATTTAATATCCACTGGCAACAACTATCATGACCGTATGCAGTTTTTTGATGAGTTTGAGGTCAAGCTTCGTGATTTCCGCCCATAGTTCTGCGTTCTCAAGAAACCTTCTTGCAGAGTTTCCATCATTTGTACTACCGAATCTCGGTTTGGTCAAACCGCAACACTCTCTGAACTCTTTTTGTAATCGAGCTTTGTTTTCCGCTACTATCTGTTTGTCACCACCTCAAGCTTGCCATTTCTTGATCGGTAATTTATAAGACGGGTAACAAAAGGCACTCGAACATACGTTCCATCCATGTAAGATGGATAAGCCAAACCGAGGTTGTCAGTTTTATTTATCTAACAATCATTTTTCCACGTGTTCGAATTATAAAGCATTTCTGTGTTGATTTCGTTTCAGGAGGGCATTACAAACTTTGCCATCTACCATAGCGAATATCAATTTGTGACTCTTTTACGAGTCTGTTCTTAATATTGAAGTAGTGTTCTGTAAGTTTCTTTTTTTCGTTTGTACCCATTTTTCTCGCAATCGATACCAGCGTAGAATCTTTTATGAATTGAATTTTAAGGGGGCTACGCTGTCAAGCTGGGCTCGGATTTTGCCAAATGATCTTTGTATCACACACCAGACGAACGAGAACGATCACGTGATGAACACAGCTGAATCATTGCGCAGGTCCATGGAATGCTTGTTTGTGGGGCTATGGCCTGAGGAGCCTCAAAACCCCATTTTGTTAATAGCCATTTGGTCTAGGGTTTTGCATCTTGAAGTGTTAATATTACAGATTGAAGTGACTGAATATAGGTTTGTGGGTCAATTAAAACCTGTGTTGGACGCAGCAACAGTTTCTGTAACATGTATATTGTTTGGATCGCAGAGCTTCTTTGCTGCTTGAACAGTCTTGTAGGAAGGGCATATTTGTGGGGGCACTATCCCTCACAGCGTCATATTGATGTCGAGATAACTTCAAAACAGCTAGAGCTTTCCAGACATAGAATTTGGGTCCCGCGAAGTTTTATATGCATTTCTATATTTAGTGGCCCGTTTTGGAGACGTGGTTTTTTCATGAATAATTTTTTATGCATGTACTTGCCCTCCTGACCTTAAACTTGGCCCGTTTTTGGGGACGAAAAGTTTTTTCATGAATAATTTTTTTGCATGTACTTGCCCTTCTGACTTAAACTCATCTTTGTTGCATATGTCAATACAGATACGTGAGTCGTATCCCCAAGTTTTTAGTTTTTTAAACCCTTTCGTTCTCTAGCTATCCATCAAACTAACTTCAGGACGCCACGCCTTTTTTCAGTTTTATAGGAAACGAAATCGACCCTCCGGCCATTTTTATTGTAATTTTGAAAACGTACTTCCTTCTTCGTGCTTTTGAGTAACAGGCCTTATACTCTGTCTTCAAAATGAATTTTTTAGCACCTCCCCTTTGCTGTCTACTGTTTCTTACGTTTTTTATTTCTTCGCCAAATGATGAAATTGTTTTCCAATTTCCTGTTTCCCAATTTCATTTTGTCTATAAGCTCTTTTTTTTTTATAAACATTGCCCCTCGAAGTCGTTCCGGAAAACAGAAATACATTATAAAGGAATAATTGATTATAAATTACTGCCGACCTCGCCCTAAAAAAAATTTATTTTTCTGAAAAAGGCAGAATATGGGCAACAAATTTACATGATTTTGAAATAAGCAATGATCAAGCTTTGAGAACTTGTTAAGTTTGAGGGCCCTTTGGGAACTTACTGAAAACCTTCATGATTCTGATAATACGATAAAACCGAAGATTTAATCACAGACATCATCAACACGAATTTAATATTATTATATGTAAGTTTTGGAACGAAGTTCCTTATCGGGTTGCGAAAGGGGCTAGACGGAATAAATTAAGGCCAAAAAGTTGTAACGACACTTTTGCTATAGTGGTAACCAGGGCGTCCGCGTGTTTCTCTTCTCTCTTCTTCTCTCTCTCTCTCTCTCATAGAAAGCAAGCCAGTTATTTTCTTTGTCTTTCTATTTCGCATTGAACAGTGTGGTGTCGACGATTATTTTGTTGAGTGTATACAGGTTTTGTACATAATGAATAATAAAAAATAATAACAATAATGAATCCTGACAGTTTTCTGCACGTTCCGATATTGCTGATGGAGTTAGGTAATAGATATTTTATACAGACAAAAAAAGCATGTATTTTTAGCAAGTAGCATTATAACCTCTCTTTACTATTTGCTAACCAAGTCATACGCTTATAATTCCATTATTGTGTGTTTACAAGTGTACGCTCATAACTTTAATAAATTTAAAAGCAAATTATATTTTAATATCCAATATCAATGCGTATGTATTAAAATTGAGCCTACTGATTGTTATATTACATTATATTTGTTAATAATGAAAAAATATTTTATAACAAAAAAAAAAAATTTATTAATTCCTTCACTAATTAATCGAAAGGAACCGTTCCGTCCGGGTGTCCGACACCTCTCAAGTTTTAACGAAGTTCCATCCGCCGTTGCAAAAGGGGGGGCTAGACGGAATAAATTAAGACCAAAAGTTGTAACGACATTTTTGTAGGAAGGTGGGCGTGGGGTGTTTCTCTGTCTGTCTGTCTGTCTCTCTCTCTCTCTCTTAAAAGGCCGTTATTTTCGTATCGTCTTTCTATTTCGTTGAACAGTGTGGTGTCGACGATTATTTTTGTTAGTATACTTTTTGTAATAATAAAAATGAAAAATAATAAAAAATGAATCCTGACAGTGTTTTTTGACGTTCCGGATATTGCTGATGGAGTTAGTAATAGAGATTTTATACAGACAATAATAAATGCTTATGTTTTTTTTAGCAAGTATGCATTAAACCTTTTTTACTATTGTCTAACCAAGAAACCGTTATAATCTCCCATTATTATTGTTTACAATGTACGCGTAAATAACTTTAAAAGAAATTATATTTTAATTATTCAATATCAATGCGTATGTACTAAAATTGAGCCTACTGGTTGAGTTTATATTACATTATATTTGTTAATAATAAAAAAAATATTATTATAACTTTAAAAAAATTATTACAATTCCTTCACTAATTAACGAAAGGAACTTGTTCCATCCGGGTTCCCTTGAATTCAACTTTTTTTGTCCAAGTTCTTAAATTATTCCACATACCTGAACAGAAGCTGCCATCACAAAACTCGTAACAATTGGATCTATTGACACAAATGACGTTGAAAACAGAACAATTGCGCAAACATCAAGCGTCAAGTCGCCGGGGGGCCAGGAGCTTGGTGGGATGGGAAGGGGTAGATTGTGCTTATTTGTCGCATACGTATGGCGGCGGAAATTGCACTTTAATTTTGATTTAACCGGTTTATAGGTCCCGCCCCACGTGCGGCGGTTTGGTTTATGCTTTTCCTCATGAGCCTCTTTTTGTTTCCCAATTTTTTTCCTTTTCGAAATGTCCCGGTATCCTTGAATTTTCTTTACCACAAAGTCTTAATTGACAATCGCAAACAGTCTCCTTAAAGTTTTCCATAGCCGCGTTTTTTAAAAATTTTTTTTGTATTGATCACATTTTACCTTCAAGAACAAGGGAAACCCTATAAATTTCAAAAATTGCCTCATTGACCATGACATTTTCAAACTTGAGTCTGAATGGGGTGGCGTTAACGCCGCAAATGCTAGTCGTTTTCGGCGTGCGCAACTGGTGTTCGGTCCGTCCGTCGGTCCGCTCCCATTTGGGCCTAGCCCCACCATGTGACTAGGCCGTCGGGAGGATGCCTGAGCGATCCCAACACCGCTGGGTAAAGTCCAGGTCCCCTCCGGTAACATGGTAGCGCTTAGTAGCTGGCGAACCCTCAGGGCGGTCACTCGTCAAACGTTACACGAGTAGCAGAAGGTGAAAGCCAATGCGGCGGTTACCCCATCAAACGCTGATGAGGACTTCGTAGATGCGGATTTGCCTCCGCATGCGATGGCAGTCTTATCAACATGGGTACCAGGGGATGAGGGGCCCCACCGTTGCGGTGCCCATCAGCAGGTGTTGGCCTTGGGGCGTGGCGCTAGATAGTGGAACAATGGAAAACAAACCGTAATTCGGTAGAGACGGGGAGTCCTTCACTTTTGGGTTGAAGTGATTGTATTCCCCCGCCTGATCGGCGGGGAGCGGCGCATTAACCCGCCCCGGGCACTGACATCCCTGCCGGGAGCTTGTCTTATCAAGTGGCCCACCGTGGCTGAGTTATGGTAGCTGAGATTAATGCGCGCTGATTGGGAGGTATCCCAATTTTGGATCCTCCTTTAGGATTTGGGGGTGAGATGAACCTAACGGTAGTTACTCTCCCCCCTTCCATTGGGAAGGCGAAGATAAAGGGGCCCACTCCTAGTGGCCTTTGATGATGATTTGATGGTCCGCTCCACTGCCGTGGCGCGCCACTTCACCAGCATTTACACGGAGATTTAATTGCGCTTTTGGAGCCCACGTGCCAAAACTGCTAGAAAACCGTACGTGTAAACGAGTCTATTGTCTAATCTATATTCTGAGCTGATAATGACATACATTAATTAAGCAAAAAATTACATTAAAAAAGTGGCCCTCAATTTTGCGCCCTAGGCGACTGCCTAGTTCGCCTATATGGATGAGCCGGCCCTGACAGTTCCTATCACTAGAGCTCGTCCAATATTGAAACGACCACTTTGGCCTTCCCATACCTAACAACCAATTCTTCTCGAAGATGCCCGAACTGTGCTATCAATAGAAATTCCATAAGGCGATACCAAAATTTGGTACAGGCGATACACGAGACGTAGTTTTTTGGCGGACGAGTTTTGGATTATGGTCCGATTGATTCAAAATTTGTATGTGGGGGTTTTCGGGTCGAAGATTATGAAGTTTTGTCAAAATTTATAAATTCAAGATGGCAGCTTAAATGAATGACGAACTTTGTGATTATGGCCCAAACCCGATTCAAAATTGGAATGCGGGGTTTTTGGGGTCGGAGATAATGAATTTTGTCAAAATTTATAAATGAATGACGAGTTTTCTGATTATGATCATATTTCATTCAATTTAAGTTACATTCTGAGTTCCCTCCCCAATTTTCTATCAAACCCAAATTTTCCTATCGGTTTATTCTTGGGTGATAGGTGGTAATCTCAATACTAAATGGCCGTGTGATGATATTTTTTCATCTAATAAATATTTCTTAAAATGAGGTTTGTGCTTTTTTATAATTTCGTACAATTGTGCTTTTGTCAAAGTAGCCAGATGCTCTATATTTTATCTTTCAGCCAGTCTAGCATCGTCCTTCCTTGAAGGTATGTTGACATTTTCTAAAAGTCTTGTGGTAAGAAGGTTAACCACCAGCACACTGTTCGCGGGAATATTTAGAATTAGTTATGTTTCTACCCACCTCATAAAATTTTCGTTGTTCATGTCATCGTGCTAGTCTCCACTTTTTTTCCCAGATTTGAAGATTAGAAGGCCATCCTTTACAAACCCCATTTCTCCTCCTGCATGAACTATTATTAATCGTTTTCCTTTACTATACCGTTTTTTTGAAATTTGAATCAGGATTTTTTTATCAACCCACGTCTTAGAATATGTATGAGAACTGTGCAAATACGTCTCATCAGTGTAAATAATGTTTTTTCCTTGTTCACGATACATTTAAAATTTTCTTAAAAATTCCACCCTTAGTAATCTAACTTCACGACTTTCCATCAATATAATTCGATTATCAGGCGTTTTTCCCCAATCAAAATCTAACTCTTTGATTATGTTGTGCAATGTTGAACGACAGCGTTCAAACCCTACCCGAGCATTTTTAATTTTTTGAAGAATAGACTTTAAAGTAGGGCGTTGTTTTTCAATCAAACAAAAATCATTGAAAGTCGTTCTTATTGTTTCACTCTGCCCTTCCGTAATATTACTTTTCGACTTTATTCTTCCTATTGTTTTTTGCGGAGACGGCAAAGAAGGAATACTACCTGAATTCACAGCTGATTGTTCCGTTTTAACTTTTTAACCGTCGAAACCAAAAAGGAGGAGGTTCTCTATTCGACCCGTATTTTTTATGTTTTTCCATCATATTTTTTCATGTATGATCACGCATAACTTTTTACTGAGGCGTCCGACTCCGATAATTCTTTTTTCAGTGGATAGGGTGTACTTCGACTTTGGTCCCATTTGAATTTAAAAGATGAAATCCACCCCTAAGGGTAGCGAAATGAAGGATATTGATCACTCACCCTCTGAATTCTGGTCCGTTAACCGATTCTATCAGGCATAACTTTGTACTGGGTTCTTCGATTTGGATGATTCTTTTTTTTAATAGATAGGGTATACCCTATATTTGGATTTCGAAAGGAATTAGCCACCCTTGCGGGTAGAAAAATAGGGGATAATTGATGTTTCACTAGTGAACATTAGCACACACATACGTAGTTGAAAATGACAGATCGCTACTGACATTATTCTTGTTCCGTCAAAATCAGTATATTTTATGAGAGGATGGAATGATATACAAAATAATGAAATAAACTAACCAGAACAACGAAAATAATTTATATTACAACAAATAGTAAAAGTAGATAATCATATTATTTAACTGGTAATAGTTGAAGTAAGGTGGGTAAGTATGTATTTTGGAAGTAATAAAAAAACAAGTAGGTAGTAATTGGTAGATTTTAACAAAAAAAAATTTAAAAAAAAAAACTTTTAACAAAAAATTAAACCGACGAAATACGGAACTGAAAAGTAAAAATAAATTTTTAAAAATTAAACCGCGAAAATCAACTGAAAAGCAAAAATAAAATACCTTTAGTTAAATGATAATTGAGCTCCTAATCTAATGTAAGTAACTGATTTTGAGTCGGCGCCAAACAAACTAGCAAATTGAATTAGGTGAAGCGTAAAATGATGGCAGCGAGATGCACGGCTGCGTTTTGATGACTTCTTTCATAGATAATGATCTTCGATAATTGTTTGTTTGGCGCCGACTCAAAATCAGTTACTTACATTAGTTTAGGAGCTCAATTATCATTTAGACTAAGAAGGTTTATTTTAGTTTTTGCTTTTTAGTTGATTTTTTCGTCGGTTTAATTTTTTGTTAAAGAGTTTTTTTCAAAACAATATTCTGTTATACCCATTGCTGCTTTGGCACGTTCTTTGTTATTTTGTAAAGGTATTTGTATCCCATTTTGGCCTCATTTTTCATGAATTTATAACATTTGCCATAATTTCTTCTTCCGCTACTGAATAAATACTACTTACCACTGGGCATTTTGGCAAGGTAACAAGTAAACTATTGCCAAGTTGAATAAATAACTGCACTACCTATTTATTAATTAAACAAACCTAACCTTTCAAACGCTGCATGCCAAGACACTGGTGAAGATTCGCCGTAGCATAAGCTGCCACAGCAAATGGTGTCCACTCGTATTTTTTCCCTCTCTACCTACCAAACGGTCGTTTCAATATTGGACGAGCTCTACCACCGTATTTTCTTTTAATTTTGTGTAATCTAGACACAGCGCAATTTATAATATAGTTCGACCGAAGATCTCTATCTCACAGACTCATTGTAAATGGTAATCCCATACCCTCATAATGGCCTATTGTTCGAGGTGTGAAATTGAATAGATATTAGATTATGGTAAGTTTGGTGATCCACAAATATGTTCTTCAAATTGTTTGGTTGAAATAAGGATGAATGTTATCGAAGAAAAGCTATGGCTTTCTCGTCAACGTTTCGAACTTTAATAAATTCATCATCAGGGCTCTGTAACAATGAGTTTTGCTTTACAAATATTTTTGAGAAAAGTTGAATATGGTAAAATAATAGAAAAAATATAATAAGAAACACAAAATATTGAAACATTTCCAGGGGTTTAAAATATAAAAATGTTTTCAATTATAAAATATAAGAAGACACATCAAAAATTAGTAGAGTGGATACAGTAGACAATAATAAATAAAAAAAATTCATTTCATTCATTTTCCATTTTGGTTTTCACCTCGTGAAGTAAATAATAATAATAACATTGTTTATTTAGTATTTCCAACATTATATTGTTATCTTTGAGCTGCTGGTGCTCCATACCCAAGTTTAAAACCTATAACAGGAACTTGTGTATGTTTCCTCCATAATGTTCTTAAACTTGTTCCACATTGTTGTTTTTGTATTATGATACTGAATATGGGAGTATATACTCCCCAAACATGTATATCGATTTTCGATTAATAAACCAAATCTGTGGAGACGACTTTGAGCTTCTTTTTTTGGCTAAATTATTCTACTCCACTTTGAGCATGGACTCTTTCACTGAAAAAAAAACAGACCAGACCAGCTACGACGCAATAGGCACTTTTGTAGACATGTAATCCTGAGTAAATCGCGCTTTGGTACTATATGATGAAATCCTGAGTTATAGATATTTGAAAAAAAAACAAAGTTTACGTGCATTTTAAATGGTAAATCTTTCCACGCTCTGGGAAAGTACTTAGTGTTTATATTAAGAGCTCAAATTTTCAGCGATTTTTTCAATAACATTTTCGGTTGGGAGCAAAAAACAAAAAAATTGTCGTAAAAAAACACCCTACCTTATCTGCGACTGAAAGATAAACCTTAGACATTCACAAAAAATAACTTCATTTTAATCGTGGATTTTTCAATTCACAGAAAAATCTTTCTATCAATATTCAATTGAGAATGTTTCCCTTTTCAACCCTACCTTAATTAATGAATGGTGAAGAAAGGTGGAGACGAACTTTTGATAGATGTTAAAGCAAAGAAAGGTTCGAAATTTTTCAGAATTTCATAGAAAATATATTACATCTCCTAGGAAGCTTCGACTGAAAATGCACTAGATTGCACGAGTCTTTGATCCCCATTATCATAGTCTACTAGGAGGAGGAGGAGATTTAACCAAAGCATATGATTGCATAAGCCATACACTGGTGTTAAAAAACTAGAACAATATGGGATTCAGGGGAAGGCACTTTCATGGTTTAAGTCTTATCTTTCTGGAAGAAGTCAGAAGGTTATGGTCACAAAGAATGATACAGGTTACATATCAAATTCAAATCAAATAAACTTGGGCATTCCCCAGGGCAGTATAATTGGTCCGGTGATATTCATATTATATATTAATGATATGTCAAAGTGCGTGAATATAGAGAATTGCTCACTTACAAACTATGCTGATGACACAAACTTACTGGTGATGGCTGAAGGCTTGGAAAGGTTGGTCAATGGTGCATCTGAAGTTTTTCTTTCACTGTGTGACTGGTTCAAGAACGAAATATTGATTTTAAATACCGAGAAAACAAGCTGTATACTATTCGAAACAAATCGTTCCAACATGCATGTGCCAGATAATAATGTACACTTAAATAATCAAGAAATCACATTGACTAGCAGCACCAGGTTTTTGGGTATCACCTTAAATGAGTGTTTGTCATGGAAAGAACACATAAGTATATTAAGTAAAAAGCTGAATTCAGTGTGTTACACTATGAAAGTTATGAAACAATATGTAGATCAAAAAGTAATGAAAATAATATATTTCTCAAACTTTGAAGCACTATATCGATATGGAGTGATTTTCTATGGAGCATCCAATGATACTGAAAAGGTCTTTGCTGCACAAAGAAGAGCAATTAGAACAATCTTCAACCTAGGTTTCAGGGAGACATGTAGAGGTAAATTCAAAGAAAAACAAATATTAACAGTAACAGCAGTATATACCCAAGAATGCTTATTATTTCTATTCAAAAACAGGGAATATTTCAACACAAATCAGACAGTACACACATATAGTACGAGATCGTTAAATTATACTTATCCCATACACAGACTTTCAATGTCAGAAAAAGGAGCTCACTATAGTTGCATCAAATTTTTCAATAAGCTTCCAAACAGCATGAAATCTATCACGAGTTTGAATGTTTTTAAAAAAGGCATTCACAAACTGTTAGTACAACTAGAACCCTATGATGTGAAGGAATTTATGAATGCCACCTGGTAAAGTAAGAATTTCTGTCCAATGTTTGTAGATTTTTAGATTTGTATATATATATATATATATATATATATATATATATATATATATATATGCACGGACGCCTACTTCGTTCTGGGTACTGATACTGTGATCTATTGCTGTACTTACCTGTTTTCGAAATAAAGATGATATTATTATCATTATTATTATTATATGGCATGTTAATTTTGGTTAAAAATTACTTTCAGTATCATGGGCACCTAAGAAGTTGTTGTCTTACCACTTTTATTATACAGTGCTCGTCTAAAGTCCGTCCCCCCCCTACTAATTTTTGAACCACCTGGTATATCGCAACGAAATTTGGAGGGCTCAAATAGGAGATAAAAATCCACTTTTTCATGAAAAAATCACAGCTAGAAGTTTTAAAA
>JAFIRS010008930.1:0-13455 GCA_018342105.1 Gonioctena quinquepunctata | reverse complement strand
TGACATCACCTGAGGTCCTTAGATTAGTTTACGTCCGATCATGGCCACCTAGATGCAATAGTAAAAGTGACTCTAAAAAAATGAGGTGGGCGTAAAAACTTTTTAAAATGTCACATTCTGATCCAGAATTGTCTCAGAAATCCAAAAATGTTACAATATACAGGGTGTTCTATTTGAAAATTCCAAACCGGAGCCATTTCCGGTAAAACCGGAAGTGACCGGAAACTAAAAAATATGCAAAAACTCTCCTCTTCACATAAGTAAGTGAAAACTTTTTAAAATATCACATAACGGGGGGGGGCGGGGGGCTATTGAAAGCCGCAATGTATAAATATCCATTTTGAAGTGGACTCGCCTAAAATGTATCAAGTAAAATGTAAACTGTAATAAGCAATAGCAAAGCGATACAGTAATATGAATGTGTCTCATTTAAAATATTAAAGTTGTTGCTACTTTTCAATATAAGTGATTTTATATTGATATGGCAGAAAAAATTTCCCAAGAAACCAAAATTTTCTGTTCTCTCTTCTGTCTCGTTCTCCGTAAACGTCTTACCTACCATCGACCGAGAGTGACCAACAACAACTAGAAGGTGTTGGAGTGACCCTATATAAATATCAATTTTGAAGTGGACTCGCCTGAAATGTATCAAGTAAAATGTAAAATGTACTAAGCGATAGCATAGCGATGCAGTTATATACAGAGTGTCTCATTTGAAATATCAAAGTTGTTGCTACTTTTCAATATAAGCGGCAACGCCGTAGCGCTGAAAATATTTTATATCGATAGAGCAGAACCAATTTCTCAAGAAATCATAATTTCCAAATAATCCTGGGTCCGTTCTCCGTAAACGACTAATCTACCATCGACCTTAAGTGACCCTGTATCCACATTTTTCATAGATAGTAACTTTTTATTTCCATCAACCAAAAATATATTCGTATTTGTAATAACCTGAAAATAAGACTCGTTGTTTCAATATAAACCGAATAATCTTTCTTCAATTGATATTACTTTTGTATCCTGATATATGGGATAACCATCCAATTGAGGAGAGACATGTCCCAAAGTTTTTCGTATGGCTCAATAAAACTCCCAGTAGGTAGGCGGAAGTTAGGAGTTCGTTGATAAAAATGCAGAACTTCTTGAATTTCGTAGTCAGCAAATATATTTTCAGGAAGTTTCAACAAAATACCCACGTTCTGCGGAACCGAGTGGGAAAAGCTCGTTGTTGGGTGAAATGCAAATTGTAAACCGGAATTTTTATACTCTTTTTCATCGTTATGCATTTCAGTGGCTCCCCAAAGAGATATAACATGAGAATAGAAGCCAAACTTCATTGTGCAGCACATTTAAATGCTCATCATGTTAACGGCGAACATTTCATGGGGAATAAAAGATACTGAAAATAAACTCGTGAAAAAGAAAAACTACATTTGTTGCAAAAGGCAATGTTGTTGGTTTTATTTCTCGAGTCGTCAATTTTGGGAGGAGCTCAATTAATGCATGCAAGAACATTACGTCACAATGTCGTTCGACATGTCTATCTGATTGTTCGTCACATGAAAACTAATGCAGTGGAATTGGATATATTGATATATATTGATCTGATATTACATGTTTATTCTCCAAAGTGCTGGTGGGGTACAGGACTGGGCCCCTGTTTGATTATAGGAGCACTAACTGGACTGAGTTTAAACAATTTAATAACAACAAATTCGACAAGGGATGAGAAAGACATCGAAATAGAAGTTTTTGTGGAAAACATTCAAACTGTGGGAAATAGAACAACCAAAACAGTAATGGTACAAGTTGAGAGTTCATCTCTCCAAAAACATGTGAGAGAAAGAGATGGCCACAAACCAGAGACACAAAACACAAACACACCTTCAAATAATTGCAAATGTTGTCAGGAGAGAAAGAAGAAGGTTCAATGATAAGACGTGCGGGTAGTGTCTCACCCATAGAAAACGGAATTGTTCAGGGAATACTTCCACAATACTTTCACAATGTGCATCAAATGAAAAATGACACAATGGAACGCAATTCCCAAACTCGCTCAATACAAAAAGGATCAGAAAAATGCAGGACACATAAATAAAAATTCAAAAACGCTTAGATCATCAAGTGTTTAAACAAAAAAGACACAAATAAACAAATAAACAATACGAGTTTCTGGACTTGATCGTTGCACTTTAGTCAGTTCTGTGTATTAAATACCTTGTTCTTCTTCTTGTTTGGTGTTCTGCAGCCTCTTTGAAGTATTCGTGCTACTTACTGGAAAATACAGCTTCCTGGCATCAAATCAACTTTAGTTCCTGAGAATTTGCATGGACAGGATTTCTTGTTCTGTTACTAAGGTGAGTGGAATTTTCTTTTGTGTTGATTCTCCACTTGATGTTTGAATTAATTATACCGTTTTTGGAGGGTTTTGCTTGTTTTTCTTTTTACAATTCACTGTAACTTTTCTTCCAAAATTTCATACGTGGTTTCTTTCTTCTCAAAATTTTTTATCTCCTTCCCAAACTTGTTATTTTTTTCCATGGTATCACGCACATTTCATCTTTTTTTTTAATTTTTGTTACTTTCTACATCATTCTAATCAATTTTAATGATTTCATTGATGAAAAACCCAAATTCTAGGTATGCTATAAAATTTATTTTAGGCAATTTTCTGCTTTTATATTTTCATATTTCATCACTTTTTTCCCACACAACTCTCTCGACATCTCATTGATGGGTTTTCTGTTGATGAGATTTGTCATATAGGATGTTCCAAACTTCTATATCAGTTGATCTACTTTAAATATAATGTTTTCTATAAATTTCAATTTTCATATGATTTAATTGTTCATTTTCATGGATGTATTGTTGGTCACATACTTTTGACTACAGAAGTACTTCACGACTGACCTCCTTGATACATATGCATCGACTAGAGCATAGTATAAGATTGCAGAATAGTAAAAAAGTTAGGAAAAATTGCAAAACAACTTAACCACGATAACTAAATTACCTAATAATAACAATAATAATTATAAGTTCAATTATTTTATAACATTTCCTAACATAACAATATATACACAGACGCTATATTTCTCCCTTGATACGAGGGTGTTTCCATAAGAAGGGAGACAAATTCGGATTTTTCAGAACTGAAAATTTTTCTGCGAAAATATGAGATTACTGAATCACGAATCCGTAAGAAATTTGAGCCTGTCTTACCCACTTATATTATTTTTCGCAAAAATCGCTATATCCATCGCCCCTGGCGCGCAGTGTATGTCACTCAAGTCAAACCCAGGAGAGATTTAGACTCATACTCGGTGTATCTAACGATCGTGAAAACTAGAATTCTACTCCAATAATTACGGAAGATGAGAAGTGAGACACACTGTATGTACAATATTCATATGTATATAAGTTTGTTCGTTCGTGTATGAAAAATGTCAGTTTGTCAGCAATAATTTGTGAAATGTACCTCTTTCGATAGGAGGGACCTTCGCATTTTTTATTTTTGGAAACATAACCTATAATTTGCTAATTCCGATTCAACTGGCCGTGGTTAGTATTTTTCGCTGGTGAAAGTCAAAATGCTCTGAATGTTTTTGCTGAAAATGTTAAATGGGGCCAAAATGCAAACGAAAGTGATGAGTAATAATGATATGTTACGTTCGCAGAAATAATTTTGTGTCGTGTTAATAAGTCGGAGCAACTTGTTTCTTCACCACATTCTGTATTTGACTTATATGAGTTTTCAGCATATTAGCTAAAACCCATAATTCGTCATCTTCGCTCTTCCACCCCATTCCACCTGACAGACTGGTTGGGGTAGAACTGTTACAAAATTAATCATTTCACTGAAAAGGATATATTACAGAACTAATTTGACTTGAGAGATGACGGTAATGCGGTTAATTCTCCCGAGATCTGACTGTTCTGTGCTTTCGTGCAACACCGATGCTGAGATACGGAAACGTAGATTATAATTGAATGCGATAGACAATGGAATAAACCAGATAACGCACGCAGTTTCATTGAGGGACTCTTTTCCTCCAAGGGTAGCGGTTGTATCTAGATGCGACAGTGCTCTTGATTGCATAAAAAATATAATTCGATATAACACAGCTAGTCCATTGAAATGTTACATGAGCTTTGCATTTTGTAGAGGACGCAATTTTACTTCTGGGACATGTGTGAGGGGTCAATAGAAGCTTAACCTCAAGTTTGTGGGGTCGCCACCCTTGTCCCCCGGCCGCCATCTTGGAAAAAGGGGTGGAAACACTTTTTTCGCGATATCTCGGAAACTATGCGTCTTACAAAAAGTTTGTGGAATCATAATTTGTAGCAAATTGTTTTGCCTACAAATATGTTTATATAACTTTTTAACCTGAATTGAAAATTGAAGAAGTTATAAGCAAAAAAGTGAGAAAATTTCTGTACAAATTTTCTTTTTTGCTCTATAACTTTTTTTTTATACATTTTACAAAAAAATTACCTCATACCAATCTTGTGGATGATCTTTTGAGAAAAAATTTTCCCCATAATTTTTTTTAATTTCATTCATTTAAAACGCTGTTAGAGCGCTCCAAAGTTGACCGGGTTCGTCAATGCTCATGAGAATCCGGTCGAAACGAAAGGTTTAACTTATTTTTGTTTTTTTTTTATTGTAAATATATTCTCACAGAATTTTTGTTAAATTTGAACAACTTTACTTATTCATTCCTAACTCTTTTCTCCGCCACCAATGAGGTAGAGTCTGTAAGCGCGTTTTTTTTAACGTGGTATCCCCAGTAGGCCTACTCCACGGACATCTTGCTTATAAGGTAATCTTCGTCATCTAATATTTTTAATCACTTATTAGCTAGCTACTCTAATCGACTTTTCTTCGATGGTCCAGGCTGTGGCTCAGAATCAAAATCAACGTCAAATGTGAAAGTGTGAGGAATGACAGGAGTTAAAGTTGGAGTCATAGTTGGAAGTTCATCTTCAAATTCATTTTCTTCCATTAACTTTGATGTTTCCATAATGTTGCTGCATGTTTCGCCAGAACAATGGAGGCATACTGTAGAGCATTTCAGGCCTGCTTTTCTGCAGCCACACATGCTTCCACGATTTCCTTTGCATCTGCCGAAAATTAATTTCATGAGATCGGGGGGTGCTGGAGGCTTGGAAGCTTGTATTGGCATCCAAATGTTTGCATGCTTCTTCCAGCCCCAATCTTCAGGATTTTGATATCTTCCGAGCCACGACTGGACCTGGTGATATACTCGGAGACTGTGAAAACGAGCAGCATCTTGTGTTGGAGGCAACGATGATAAATTAAATGAATTTTTAGTCACTGTCTTGGCAAATCGTTTGTATCGCAAGCCATCTAGTGAGTCGTCTTCATTACCGCCGTATAAAGCTATGAAAAAACGTTCGCCAACAAGAGTGAGCAAAGTTGGATCGACTTTCTCACTCAGGAATAGCGCGGTACCACCAGCTAATTCAGGATATTCCTCCATTATTTTTATAAATTTTAATTTCCCCATATTATAGGCTGCTGATGTTGTATCACATCCTAAAAAAGCATGAAGAAACAGCAAATTCTGTGTTATGAGATCTCCATCCATAAAACTTGAAGGGCTATATAACTGAGCAGATGTGCGCCCTTTTGAAGGTTTTGAAAAATAAATGTTAGGCTGTCTTGTACCTAATGCCGTGAGCAATACAAGAATGTCAATGTCCTCTGCCACAATAATAACAGATTCATGAGATCGGGATGCAGTAAGCGCAGCAGAGACGATGATTGAATCTGCATCTGATTCAGCTTGGTTGACAGAAAAACCAACCTCTGAAAGAGCAGTTTTGAGATCTATCAAGTTTGATTTGTTTTTTCATTACCAAGAAATTTTTCTTGGGATATTTTTAGTACGGTACTATTATCAAACTTAATTTCAGTACATTGGTGTTTTTTCGTGCGACGCATACGTTCCCATGACTTTGTTACTGCTATATCAGGATTTTCGGAGTAACCATCAAATATTATTGTTGCAGATAGTCCATAATGTTCTTGCACATACCGGACATACTTCTCAAGGATGTTGTTTAATGACGAATTCCGATCCCAGAAAAGCAGGCCTGAAATGCTCTACAGTATGCCTCCATTGTCCTGGCGAAACATGCAGCAACATTATGGAAATATCAAAGTTAATGGAAGAAAATGAATTTGAAGATGAACTTCCAACTATGACTCCAATTTTAACTCCTGTCATTCCTCACACTTTCACATTTGACGTTGATTTTGATTCTGAGCCACAGCCTGGACCATCGAAGAAAAGTCGATTAGAGTAGCTAGCTAATAAGTGATCAAAAATATTAGATGACGAGGATTACCTTATAAGCAAGATGTCCGTGGAGTAGGCCTACTGGGGATACCACGTTGAAAAAAACGCGCTTACAGACTCTACCTCATAGGTGGCGGGGAAAAGAGTTAGGAATGAATAAGTAAAGTTGTTCGAATTCAACAAAAATTTTGTAAGAATATATTTACAATAAAAATAAAATAAAAAATAAGTTAAACATTTCGTTTCGACCGGATTCTCATGAGCATTGACGAACCCGGTCAACTTTGGAGCGCTGTAACAGCGTTTTGAATGAATTAAATTGAAAAAAATAATTGGGAAATTTTTTCCTCAAAAGATCATCTACAAGATTGGTCTGAGGTAGTTTTTTTGTAAAATGTATAAAAAAAAAGTTATAGAGCAAAAAAGAAAATTTTTACAGAAATTTTCTCACTTTTTTGCTTATAACTTCTTTAATTTTTAATTTAGGGCAAAAAGTTATATAAACATATTTGCATTTGTAAGACGCATAGTTTCCGAAATATCGCGAAAAAAGTGTTTTTACCCCTTTTTCCAAGATGGCGGCCGGGGGACAAGGGTGGCAACCCCACAAGCTTCTATTGACCCCCCACACATGTCCCAGAAATAAAATTGGGTCCTCTAAAAAATGCAATATTCGGTCCTTAAATTGTAACATTTCAATGGACTGAGCACCTATTTTGGGAACAAAGTTCCTCCAGGCGGTTTGCGGTACGTGTTGACTGGTAGAAATAATCACGTAAGAAAAAAGCGTTATGCCCCCTCATGCAACTTTCTCTCTCTCTCTCTGTCTTTTTCTATTATACCGGGTGTCAACGAATCTATTAGACAAGTCATAACTTCTAGAATATTGGGTGTATCGAAATGAGATTTGGTATACGTAAATGGTACGCGAAGAGGAGAGTTTTCGCATATTTTCCACTTTCGGTCACTTCCGGTTTCTCCGGAAATGACTCTGGTTTAGAATTTTTAAAGGGAACACCCTGTACATTGTAACATTTTTGGATTTCTAAGACAATTCTGGATCAGAATGTGACATTTACATTTTTTTCACGTCTACTTCAGTTAGATTGACGAATCTAACGATATTAATTTAATTGCGATTGGGTTAAAAATAAGAACCTACATTAAATATTACTGAGGAAAATACTGGTAATAATGTATTTACTTTTGTCAAGTGTGCCATGGATAATAATTTATTTACTTTGACTGAAGTAAATTATCAAAGTGCATCCCTGCTTGTTCAAGACACATTCCAGTTCGTTCAATTGTTTCTCTCAACACGTTTCGTAACATATGAGGCTAAATGCCCGTAGAATTCTTTCTTCTAAGATTTCAAGAGTGCCTGGGGCTGTTGCTTAGTAAACGTTATCTTCAACATATCCACAAATTAAGAAATCGAGCGCAGTGAGATCCGGTGAGCGGGCAGGCCACCGTACTGGACCTTGGTTGCAATAACTTGATTATTAAAATGCTCTATTAAGTAATCAAGAACTTCTCTGGTATTATGAGGGGGTGCTCCATCTTATTGGAAGTAAGTTCGCCGTAAAACTGCTGGAGATAGCTTATTAATATGATCCTCGATTTCATGTTGAAGAAAACCCAAGTACCTAACCCCTGTTATTGACCTAATTATTATGTTTTCAACGATATCAGCGCAGGCATTGACGCCAAACCTTTCTTGAAAATTGCCCTCTCTCATTGCATGTTGATTTTGTTGGGCCCAGTACCGAGTATTTTGCCTATTGAACATACCACTAGTTGTAAATCGTGATTCGTCGGAAAATAGAATAAAGTTGATACAATTTGGGTTAAATCTATGATTTTTAAGCAGTCAATCACAAAACACTACCCGTCTATCGCCATCGTCAGCATACTAATGTTGATGTAACTGTTATTTTATAATGCTCGATATCCGTGCTTTTTCAGTATTTCTCTTGCTGATTTGACTTATCTGCATTTCTTGACTGATTTATCTCAAAGAAACCGTTTCATCAACCTCAACCATAGCAAGAACGTTAGTCTCTTCATTTACGTTAAACGTCTGATCCGCCTCTCGATTTCTTTCTTGCCTGGAACGATTCTCAACATACGGAAAATACTGATGGGCTGGATGTTGCCGATTGCGATATCTCTGAGCATACAAGTTAGCAGCATTCCTTGAATTTCTATGACATTCTCCAAATATTAATAACATATCCACTTTTCACTTTGAGTATACATTATTTTGAAGGAAAATTAAACTGAAATTTAACGAAAATTAAGAAACTATTACTGTCTGCTCATAAAGGTTATGTCACTGTCATTACCTGAGTGAGTGTTTTTGGCAAAGTCGTGGAATATTAAAATTATTTTGTACTTTTCAATTCGTTTGAAGCGTATTTTTCAGTTTTTCAATATTTTTTTTATATTTTAAACTTGAATTCAAAATTAGAAAAAATATTGTGTGAAACACTCGCAGAAATCCGCTCATTACGAAAAATAGTGCTTTCTCCAATTGGTTGCACAAATAACTATCGTTACAGACGTGAAAACTGCGGTTGGATTTTTGATTCGGCCTGTATAACCTTTGAATTAAACTGAGCTCCGGTTTCGGAAATTGCGCTGGTAATGAATAGAAAGCAGATTTGGACGAGTCGTCTGCGAAGTGCGCAAGGCTACATCAAAGTGCTGAACACGTGATTTGCCTGTCATCGTAGTATTTACATGTAATTTATTGTCAAGTTGAAATGTGTTACTCGTGATGGAGCAAGTGCTTGCAACTGGGTTCTTACCCATTATAACCCACATTGTTTTCGAGAATTAGTCTGTAAAAAAGCAGCAGCATTGGTGAGATCGAGTCACGTGTCAGGTGCGGGAATTACAAAAAAATATAATTCCAGCATACTTGCGAAAATGATTACCCAAGCAGTAGCGACGACAAGTAAGCACTCTGTTGAGTTAGAGGTGAATAAATATTTTCACAAACAATTGATACAAATTATTAAAAACTTACAGTAAATTATTATTATTATTGAAAATTACACGAATAAAAAACTATTGGAGAAATATGAATAGATATGAAAGAAATTTAATAATTACATTTTTGAAAATATCATTTTCTTCTTTACATAGGTTTATATGTATGTATATGTAATAAATGAAAATATGTTTTTTCTGTGACGGGATTTTTTTTTTATATTTTATCTCTGTAGACAGGTAACAAAATATAACTCTTTATGAAATGACCTTTTTCTTCGGGACAAAAGTGAGTACTTTACTAATTGTCGCTATAAGTACAACAGCCTACCAACTTAAAAATTCAAATTTCACATCGATAATTTTCTGACTTTGATATATTGTAATAATATGTTTTTTCAATATTGAATCGTCGTTTTTCCCATCACAGAAAAAAATTGTGTATTATACACAACCTCGAGCTAAAATCTAAAACTTCTTCCGTTGTACACTAAATAAATATTTATTCAGGTTTATTTAGATTACTGTAATCATTAATATGAAAAATTCAATTGTTTATATCAATGTGAAAACATATTCTAATGCATTAATGTCACCGAGTTTTTAAACCCAAATATGCTCAAAGAAATTATGAAATTACTTGGAAAATTTACAAATATAGAGAGCTTTTCACGATGAGCGTTAATTAGACGTTTCTGGCAAACCAGACAACGGATCAACCTGAAAATTTCACAGTATGCATAAATTTTAGACGATACGGCGTTGCCACTTCTACTATGAAGTAGCGGCTACTTTGATTTTTCAAATGGAACACCCTGAATATAATATTATATTATGATTTCTTATCACTTTGTCAACAACTTCATATACTATTTTCCTGTACATATCTGTTACCGTTTAGGAGATGTAAATTGATTTCGATTTTTTTTTTACCAAACATGTACTTTTATAAACGCTGATAATCTTGAACTCTCTGGTACTAAGACGATCAAATTCGAAATGGGGGGAGGGATACTATGAGGATCTCCACTTCGAATCATGTTTTCATTTGCCTGATACAGGGTCTTCAAAAAAGCAGATACTTTGTTCACATGAAAAAAGGAGTGGAAGTCAATTTTTTCAAATAGAACACCCTATATATTTCTACATTTTTGAACTCTACATCCAATTTTAGATTGACTTTGCTCAGATGATTCTATTTCGATTTCAAACCGTTTTCGAGATAAACTGTTTCAAACAGAAAATGACGTGGTTTCCTTGTATTCATCACTTATTTTTGAAATTTAACATCTATTTTATACTACGTAATATCTCTTTTCTATTTAGTTTTCCAACAGTCTCAAATCAGTCAATTCGAAATTGATATGTACCTTAGAAAAAGTAACAATTTGTATGCATTGAGGTATGAGTGTCTCTACCGTACAACATTGCAAATTAATATTTTTTAATAGTGTGCTTTGGAAAAATGAATGATCCAATTTTGAAACGTCAAACTTTCGTTGGTGGTTTTGACTGATTGTGATACCAATTATAATAGAAAAATGTCAAGATTAGTTAACAGTAATCAAGATTTCTTGAATTTATTAATGATTTATGGTGAGTGCAATAGAATTGCAAGTAGAACATGCCGAGTATTTCATAAAGAAATCCACAACTTTCGAAGCCGAATAATAATGTGATAAATCGACTACTAAAAAACTGTAGGTTGAATGGAACATTTCGTCCAAAAATCATTCGTAGAAAGCCTGAAGTGGATGATGATGACAATGGCATAACAGTTTTGGGATTTTTTCATGCATTTCCAAATGCTTCTCTACACGAGGCTGAAAGGGAGATAGGTATACCCTACGTGACAATTTATCGCATTCTTAATAAGCACAAATGGCATCTCTATGAATTCTACTGGGTCCAACATCTGAAAGAGACTGATTTGCCTCGTAGAGTGAAATTCTCTGAATGGTTACTTGTCAAGACTTCCCTGACAATACCATATGGGCAGATGAGGCCAAGTTTACAAAAAATGGAGTTTTCAATAGACACAACAGTCATATAATGCGCCAGAAAATCCCCATGTCGTTCGCCAAAGGGGTTTTCAAGAAAGATGGCAATTTAATGTATTTTGTGCCATAAAGAATGGGTCAATTTTTTATATCGAGTTTTATGATGATAATTTGAATGCAACAAAATATGAAGATTCACTGAGAAATGGAATTCAAATGATTTCAAATAAAACGCCAGGAAGAGAACGTGTATGGTACCAAATGGATGGTGCTCCACCCCATAATTCTCGTTCAGTAAGCGAAGCTTCAACTGAAATCTTCGAAGACAAATGGATTGGTAATAATGGACCTTTTCGTTGGCCTCCTAGAACACCAGATGGCAATCTATCAGATTATTTTGTGTGGGGTTTCATTAAAAATGTGGTTTACTCCAACCCAGTAACAATAATGGAAGATATGAAATCGAGGGTTAGAACTGCTTTCAATAGTTTAACTCCAGACTCAATCAAAAGCGCTACACATGAAAATCTTTTGAAGAGATTACATGTTCGTTTAAGTAAAGGTGGAGATGTGTTCGAACATATTCTGAAATACACTGACAATTGAATTACTAATTCATGAAATTATTTTCAGTTCGTGTGTCAGCGTTAATAAAACTATTGTTTGAAGAGAAGTTTCATTTGATGGTTGGATAGTATTTTAATAATGATTTACTCATTGTATTATCTGTGACTGATGGAGAAACGTCGAACGAAATCTGTTAAATTTCAAAAATAAGTGATGAATACAAGGAAACCACGTCCTTTTCTGTTTGAAACAGTTTATCTCGAAAACGGTTCGAAATCGAAATAGGATTATCTGAACAGAGTGAATCTAAAATTGGATGTAGAGCTCAAAAATGTGGAAATTTACAGAGTGTTCCATTTGAAAAAATGTACTTCCACTCATTTTTTCATGTGAATAAAGTATCTGCATTTTTTGAAGACCCTGTATGAGGCAAATAAAAATATGACTTGAAGTGAAGATCCTCATGGTATCACTCCACTCCATTTCGAATTTGATCGTCTTAGTACCAGAGAGTTCAAGATAATCAGCGTTTATAAAAGTACATGTTTGGTAAAAAAAAATCCAAATTGATTTATATTTTTTAAACGGTAACAAATAGGTATAGGACATGAAGTTGTTGACAAAGTGATAAGAAATTATAATATGATATTATATACAGGGTGTTCCATTTGAAAAATCATAGTAGCCGCTACTTTATAGTAGAAGCGGCAACGCCGCATCGCCTGAATTATTTGGAGCGTGTAGATCATATTAATTTATGCATACTGTGGAATTTTCAGGTTGATCCGTTGTCTGGTTTGCCAGAAACGTCTAATTAACGCTCATCGTGAAAAGCCCCGTATACCACCGTACAAGGTAAATATCAATACTTCATTTATTGCAATTTGTCACTAATTTCCAACAAAAAAGTAACAGTAGTTGTTAGTTAGTGTATAATAATAACGGACTACTTCTTCTTCCGTTTGGTCACGTTTATAGTTCACGGTGAAAAACCATAAAATTACGTATTCATGTTTGTGCACCCTAAAATATGGCAGAGGTCACCCGGAAACTTATTTTAAATCCCTTCATTCATTCATTTATTATACGCGCCGTTTCGAGACTGGGGCGCTCTTTGAAACGAAGCTATTACCTGCCGAATCACAACACAAATGTCGTTTTGACGTTTGCGACCGAAAAATTTAAACCATCCCACTTTGTAGACACCCTTTTTATTACAGCGGTAAATGGGAATGAGTGATAATATCTGGACCAGTTTTTCTGATTCCGCCACTGCGGCGCTGCATGTTAAATTCCTCCCCCAAGTTCATAGAGAATGGAAGCTTGACCCTGTATGTAAAGTTTTTTAGGAAGACTACTGCAGTAGCATCTCTGAATGTTTCTCAAATATTTCTAAGATAAACCACTGATCTAGGATGGTAGTGATTTTTTCCTAACAATGCTCCCAAAATAACTACATTTTTGAGTTAAATGTCATAACGCCTCCATGATACATCATTTGAAATCACTACACGAGTTTAAGGTTAGTTGTCAAAAGCCATGTGAAATCACTAACCCCAAAATTT
>JAFIRS010008929.1:0-13461 GCA_018342105.1 Gonioctena quinquepunctata | reverse complement strand
AAAATACACTTCTACAAGCCAAAGGTACACACCGACAATGATGTTCTTATGGCGATTATCAGTTTGTGTGCCAACAACCGCCATATTGGGTCACGTGGTATGGATTGCCTAATAGGATACTCTTCATCCTACTACTACTACTAATAATAATAATCAGGGACGAACCAAAAGGATTTTTTTTGAAAAATAAGTGAATTTTGCCAACTCATTTTAAGATTTAAAACTTGTAAAGGACTAGGCATCGATAGAATTTGATGAAATTTTAGTATGTTACACCTAAGGTATATTAGATTAATTCTATGCGACCACGATAGCAATTGCATTAGTTGATAGGGTAATTAAAACTTTCTACTTCTTGTCATGTAATAAGCTATTTTAATATAATAACTTGTAATGCGATTATCAAGATCATAATGCAAAATTGACATCTATGAAGGGATGCTTTCATGCCACCATATTAAAAAATTCAATCCACCCCCATTTAGGGGTAGTTTGTACTTGTGATTTTTTTAATGACTCTGCTGACTGGGGATTTCCAGCTAAGATATTCCCTTGAAAAGCTGGAATGTAGATTGCAAAAAACATTTTTTTGTGTCACCAAAAAAAAAAATTGGGTTTCGATTTTTAAACTTTGTTGACTGAGGGTTTCCGGTGAATATATTTCATTGGAACGGTAGAAAATGAATGCATAAAACATATATTATTTGGGCCACCATAAAAAAAATCCAATCACCGGGATAGTTTATACTTGAGATTTTTGAAAGAACTTTTCTGACCGGGGGTATTCAATGAATATTGTAACGTAAATAAACTTAACTTGGTTTAAATAATTTATTTCATACTGAATCTACAACTTAATTTATATTACTACGCCACTGTATAGCTCGATGGTATGGGCTCGTTCAGACTGTTTACTCCCTCTTGAGGGCTCTCTATTTATCTCCGATACAGCATTCTCGATGTTTCGAATTCTTCCAGTTGGCGACGGCATGTTCCAATTGTTTCAATATTGACCGTTGCATTACGCGGAAGAGGACTGGATGGTTCTCGAATATCTCCGGGATGATCTCATCGCTGTCGACGGCAACATGTGAGGCGACAGGTCCGGCCTAGGTTCGTTACATTGCCCCCTTCTTAAAGACATTTCGTCCCGAAATTTCATCCTTGGAGTGTGACGATATCTGCATGACTCCCCATATCTGCACCGTGAAGTTCGATGGAAGTAACACTCCACGGTCTTCATGATCGGTCGCGGAAGAGGGTTACAGCAAACCAAAATCTTGACGCCGCTGGATCTGAATATCGCCTCCAGCATACTTCTTATGACTCTCCAGTCCAACCCATCAATACCACAGACAATTTTGGAATTGCTAGATCCACCAGATTCTGGTCCACCATAGTATCTCTAGTTTGGTGAGACTCTTCCAGACATCTTCATAGGACGGTTTATCTTGGGAATGCCTCTTGGTAACTAGGTAGTAGATGTTTCTCTGGCCTTTCTTCAACTGTAGCACCCCACCAACTTCTGGATTCTGCTCCCGCAGTGTTTGGAGTTGACCAAATTTCTTGGAGAACACTACGGCGATCCCCCTGGACATTCGAAGATCTTCTGCCACACAGTGCGCTAGTGCGTAGTCAGCAGGCACCTCGAAAAGGTCTCGTGACTCCTCTCTAGTAATCCCATGTAGAACTTTCTGCCCGTTTGAATACAAGGACATAAACTTCTCGAACGTCATATCATCCTCCGGTGGCTTGAGGGTGCGAACTTGGTCATGGTTTCCAGCGTAAGGGCCAACCTGTTGAAATGGACGACCCTTGGTTTCCCTCGGGTGGCTTATGGATTCGGTACACAAGGTCGTTTATCCTTTTCACGATCTTATACGGGCCTTCCCACGAGTTCCGCAACTTTGGTGATAGTCCACGACGACGTTTGGGGTTGTACAGCCAAACCAGGTCATCAACCTTAAACCCTCCAGCGTCGGCCTTGATGTCATAGGTCTTCTTCATTTTATCGCTGGCACTCTGGATGTTCAACCGGACTCGTTCGTGGATGTCGTCCATTCTCTGCCGAAGTTTGCTGACGTAGTCCCTCCCCGCAGTGTCTTGTCCTGGCGGTATCCCAAACTTCAGGTCACAAGGCAGTCGCAGTTCTCGGCCCATTATAATACTAGCAGGAGTTTGACCGGTTGACTCGTGTACTGCGGATCGATAGGCCATCAGGAACAAAATGAAGATACTGGTCCCAGTCTCTTTGATGGTCAGAGACAACCTTGGACAAGTGGCGGTTGATCGTCCTGTTCATCCGTTCCACCATTCCATCGGACTGCGGATGGGGCCGTGGTTCTTGTCTTACGGATGTTCAGCAGTAGACATATTTCTTGGAAAAGGTTGGATTCGAAATTTCTGCCTTGATCCGAGTGCAGCTCCATTGGAATACCGAATCGACATATCCACTCTTTCACCAAGACGTCGGCGACGGTGATGGCTTCCTGGTTGGGCAGGGCATAGGCTTCCGCCCACTTACTGAAGTAGTCCATTGCCACAAGGATGTATTTATTCCCGTGGTCGGATACGGGAAACGGGCCGGCGATGTCAATGGCGATTCTCTCGAACGGGCTGCCTACGTTGTACTGACGCATCGGGGCCTTGGGTCGTATTCGAGGTCCATTGCTAGCAGCGCATACAGCGCACTTCCTGCACCAGTCCTGGACGTCAGCTTGACAATTGGCCCAGTAAAACCGTTGCCTCACTTTCTGCAGGGTCTTCGTCACTCCCAGATGTCCTCCGGCGACTCCATCATGGATTTCCGCAGCACTTCCTCTTTCTGTTCCTGGGAACAATTATTTGGCGTCTGTCTTCCCCACCAATATCGGCCTCCAACACACGTTTCAGGATCCCATTGTCCAGAATAAGAGAGTTCCATTGTGCCCAATAGGACTTAACAGCCGGCGAGTAACCTGCGACTTCCTGCCATGATGGTCTTCGATTGCCCTTCTTCCAGCTGACGACTAAGCCAAGGTCGGGGTCTCTCTCTTGGTCTTTCTGGATCTTGCTGTCATTCCAGTTGTCATCCTTGCCGCGGCAATGTGAGCAATCATCTGGACATGGTCTTCGCGACAAGGCATCTGCATTCTTATGGCTAGTTCCGGCTCGATGTTCGATCTCGAAATCGAATTCTTGGAGTCTCTCGATCCAACGTGCTACTTGACCCTCAGGATTTTTGAACTGTAAGAGCCATTTGAGAGCTGCATGGTCAGTTCTCAACAGGAATCTTCTTCCATACACGTACTTGTAGAAGTGTTCCACTCCCTTTACAACAGCTAACAGCTCTCGCCTGGTGACACAGTAATTGCGCTCTGGTTTGCTAAGCGTCTTGCTGAAATAACCAATGACCTTCTCCTGTCCCTCCTGGATCTGAGATAGGACAGCTCCAAGTCCCACGTTGCTGGCGTCCGTATCAATATGAATTTCCCTTCGGGTAGGGGGTAGCTGAGTACAGGTGCGTTGATCAAAGCTCCTTCAGCTTCCTGAATGAGTCTTGACATTCTTCGGACCACTGGAACTTTGTTTGGCCCTCCGTGAGCCTGGTCAGTGGTTTAGCGATGTTGGCGAATCCCAGCACATATCGGCGATAGTATGTGCATAAACCAAGGAAACTTCGAAGTTGGTGAATGTCTTTTGGGATGGGCCAATCCTTAACAGCTTTGATCTTCTGGTCATCCACTGCTACTCCTTCCCCAGAGACAACGTGGCCGAGGTATCGCACTTCTTTTTGGAACAGATGGCATTTCTTAGGGCTCAGCTTCAATCCGGAGTTCTCAGTCGCAGGAATACTTCCTCCAAATTTTTCACGTGGTCCTCGAACGATCTGCCGACCACAATTATGTCGTCGAGATACACTAGACACGTGTTCCATGAGAGTCCTTCAGCACTGTCTCCATCAATCTTTCGAATGTGGCGGGAGCATTACAGAGCCCGAATGGCATAACGGTGAACTGCCACACTCCTGAGCCGCTGGTAAAAGCAGTCTTTTCTCGATCTTCCTGAGCCAGTTCTACTTGCCAGTATCCACTCTTCAGATCAAGGGTCGAGAAAATCGTGGAACCAGCCAACGTGTCTAGGGTGTCATCTATTCTCGGGAGAGGGTAACTGTCCTTCTTCGTGACATTATTAAGTTGGCGATATTCTACACAAAGCGTGTCGATCCATCTTTTTCTTCACCAGTACGACTGGAGGACCAGGGACTGTCAGATGGTTCGATAACTCCTTCTTTTCCCATATCGCTGACTATTTTGTCAGCCTCTTCCTTCTTGGCAAGAGGAAGTCTTCTTGCTGATTGCCGGATCGGTCGGGCACCCCCAGTATCAATCTTGTGCTGGACCATATTAGTTCGACCCCTTTTCCTTGTCCGGTATCGAAGATGTCTTGGTACTTTTTGACTAAATCTCTTAGTTTGGGCTGTTGAGCTGGTTTTATGTCTTTGGAAGAGATGGCAACTAATTTTTCTAGTTCTGTGGGCAAGTTGTTGGGTTGGCTAATCGTACCTCGTACGCTCCGGATCACTGAGGAAACTGACGAGCAGTGCCCCAATATTGTTCCTTTCTTCAAGGTCACTGGAAAATAATTGACGTTCATGACCCTTACCGGCACAAATTTGTCAGCACGCAACAAGGTCTTCCCTAGTGCAATCCCTCGTCCAATTTTCTCATCATGAAGTTTGGGCTCGAACATCACCACGTTTCCACTGCTCGTACTCCCGTCCAGGCGAGCCTCCAGAATGGTTTCAGCCCTCTCAGGTACGCTTACATCTTCAGCCAACAATACACGGATCAACTCCTCGCTTCTCCCATGAAGCACCAGCTCTTCTCCGTTGACACGTAGGACGCCGTCTTTGAAATCCAATTCAAACCCTCTGGAATTCATGATGTCCATTCCGATGATTGCATCGTCTTCGATGTCCGCTACAAGTGCCTGATGTTTCACTTTAGTGTTGCCCAAAATTATTTCAATCGGTAGCTCGCCATATACGTAGCTGGCTCCCCTGTTGCTGTGCGTAGCTTCAAGTTGTCGGTTCAATCCGTTCCGGTGTTCTGGCAAAGGAAGGCCGAGAATTGTCCTAGTCGCACCTGTATCTAGCAGCATGGTGCAAGGCTCGTTATTGATGAGACCGTCTACGAAGACACCCTTGTTCTGTCGTTGAAGGATAGCGACATATGCGTTGTTAACCGGGGCTTGCCGGACACATGCCGACGTTGCCCTTCTCATCGACCTTTCTTAGTTTTCCTGCATCGGAGTCGATGAATGTTGGACATTTGCTACGCACATGTCCAATTTTGCGTAATTCCGGCATCTTATATGTCTTTTCTCAGGCAACACTTCCTTCATCACTTTTCTTATGGCAGCTTCCAAGTTAGCAGGCTCCTGTGAGTCTTCCTCAATCGTTTGAACTTTACTTTGGTTTTGCAGCATTGTTTTGCTGCCTCAAATTCCAAAGCTCGTGCCAGTGCGTCTACGAGATGTGTTGGACGAGCTAATATCAACGCTTGTCTGGTTTCTTGGTCACGGAGTCCATCCAAGAATGCCTGAACCGCTAATCGCTCCATTACATTTTCCGGTATGGCTGGATATGCGAGACGAACCAAGCGTGCAATGTCAGTTTCGAATTCTTGTAAGGATTCGCCCGATTTTTGGCAGCGATTTTTCAGCTGGGAGTGGTATACGTGTTCCAAATGGGCGTGGCCATATCGTAATTCTAGATGTTTAATCAGCTGATCATAGTCCTCCTGTTCTTGGGCGGTGAGAGTTTGTAGAATATTTGTCGCTTCTCCACGTAATGCAAGTGTCAGTGCTACAGCTCTTTCCCCTGCATTCCATCCGTTTGCTTTGGCCGCTGCTTCAAACTGTCGGCGGTAATTTTCCCATGGAGTTTTTCCGTCAAATTGAGGCGGCTTCATGGAAAGCTTCCCTATTTCTGAAATGACCTTGACATCTTTTATACCCTCTTGAACTTTATCCACGTTCAAACTCAAGTCCAGCATTGCATTTTCGTTAACCATCTCTGTGGAGGACGCACTATTAATTTGTTTTTCCAGCTTACTGATCGTTTCCTTTATTTTGTCCATTTCTGTCTCAACGGTTCCCATTCTTCCTTCTAGAAAATTAGCCACACCACACAATTCTTTTTTTAGGCCTTCTGTGTTTTCCGGAACTTCTCTTCCAGGCTTCTTGCATTTTCTTCCAGGCTTCTTGAATTTTCTAGAAGCTTCTCTTCCAGATTTCTAGAATTTTCTTGAAGCTTCTCTTCCAGATTTCTAGCATTCTCTTCCAGGCTTCTTGAATTTTCTCGAAGCTTCTCTTCCAGATTTCTAGAATTTTCTTGAAGCTTCTCTTCCAGATTTCTAGAATTTTCTTCAAGCTTCTCTTCCAGATTTTTAGCATTTTCTTCCAGGCTTCTTGAATTTTCTAGAAGCTTCTCTTCCAGATTTTTAGCATTTTCTTCCAGATTTCTAGAAAGCTTCGCTTCCAGATTTATAGAATTTTGTTGCAGTTCTTCTTTCACGGATTTAGTAGTTTCTTCGAGTTTATTCATTACCAAACTTAAATCACCTCCGGGAACTTCGAATAAAATGTTTCGGGGTCCTCACCTTCTTGTATAAGTCCTTCTGCAAGTCTTTCCTGGAGTACTTGCTTTTTACCCGTTGTTTCCAGTTCCCTTTCCTCCAATTCCTGTTTCAATTCCGCTACCTTCAGATCCGCAAGGCGCACTTTTCTTGAACACATTTTGTCTTTGACGAGGTATCAGTCTGTTTTACACGAAAAGTTTATCAGTTTGTTAAAAATTCACTTCACGAATTCTTTTCCACGGGCCACCAGTCTATTGTCTGTTTCACGCGAACAGTGTATCAGTTTATATTCCCACGCACAATTGTCCACTTCGCGAAAACCGGGCCATTGTCTATTTTGGACGTACAAAAAGGTCTATCAATTTATTTTTCTGACTATCCACTCCACGATCACTTGTTTATTTTCAAAATCTCACTTCCGACACCAATTGTAACGTAAATAAACTTAACTTGGTTTAAATAATTTATTTCATACTGAATCTACAACTTAATTTATATTACTACGCCACTGTATAGCTCGATGGTATGGGCTCGTTCAGACTGTTTACTCCCTCTTGAGGGCTCTCTATTTATCTCCGATACAGCATTCTCGATGTTTCGAATTCTTCCAGTTGGCGACGGCATGTTCCAATTGTTTCCAATATTGACCGTTGCATTACGCGGAAGAGGGACGGATGGTTCTCGAATATCTCCGGGGATGATCTCATCGCTGTCGACGGCAACATGTGAGGCGACAGGTCCGGCCTAGGTTCGTTACAATATGATGACACGAGATATATTATTCGTGCCACTATAGGGAATATTCACATCAGATATCTTGTAAGGGTAGTTTTTTCGAAAAACTGCTGACCGAGGAAACAAATATTAGAAAATTAACTATATAATAAACAATTCAGTCTCATTATTAATATACTTAAAAAATAAAATGAAAATAGAATTCTAATATATACATCCAATTGAATAATTTTGTCAGACTCCGCCTAGAAAATAATATATATATATATGTATATATATATATATATATATATATATATATATCAGAATTGAACAGTACAATTTCCATCTTATCAATTTTCGAAAAATAAATGAATGAAATGCAACTTGAACAGACAATGGTCAGTCTTGACGACGATAGTCACATTTATGAGGGGACTAATGAGAATTTTTTCTATGATGGCACAAATAATATGTTTCGTGCAATCATATTCCAGAGTTTCATTGAAATATCTACTGGATACATCCGGTCAGCAAGTCAACAAGTTTGAACTACCCTTATGTAGGTGGTAATTTGCATTTTTCCTATGATCGCGCAAAAAATATGTTATGTGCAATCATTTTCTGCCATTTCAATAAAATAGCTTTACCAAAAACTCCCGGTCAGTAAAGATTTTCGAAAAATCACCTCATATCATTGTTAATAATGGAAGCTGATTTTGACCCATTTCTATCCCATCGAGGATTGCCATGAATAAACAAAATATTTTAATTTTATTTGCATTGTTAGTTAAGAACATGAGAGTAATTAAGTGCATACAGTATATTGAAAGAGTACCGTTCAAATAGAATAATGGTGAACTGAACTGTAACATATGTAACACGAGGAGTCATGTTTTTTTTATAGAATTTTGAAGTCTATCAATCATGAGATTGAGCTGTTTAATATAACAGGTTTATTTTCTAATATTTGTTTCCTCGGTTAGCAGTTTTTCGAAAAATCGCAAGCATAAACTACCCTTACAAGGTAGCTGATGTGAATTTTCCCTATAGTGGCACGAATAATATGTTTTGTGCAATCATATTCCAGCGTTCCAATAAAATATATTCATTGGATACCCCCGGTCAGCAAAGTTCTTCCAAAACAGTTCAGGTTGCTCATTTCATTGTGTCGGTGTTAACGTTATTTATATTACCACTTTTGAACTCGGAAAGCCCTGAAGATGAAACAATAAAGTTTCAAAACGTCGACAATTAACAACTGGTTTTCTTCAATATTCCGACCAAATTCCCGCCAACCAACAATTCAAAGTTATGTATATATATATATATATATATATATATATATAATAATCAGATCTCTACATATTTATAGTAATTTTGATTCTTTTCAAAAGAATACTTAGCTTATGCCACGTAAGGCTAAGATGCATATGACACAAAATTCGTTGAAATCAATCGTTCTAGTAGTACAGGCTCGACGAGGAAACTAATCTACATATTGAAGACATAAAGCTGACAAAATTGTAAAAAATAAAACTTTTCAAAGGCAAGCTTTTGTTCAGATGTACTGAAAAAAAAAATTTTGTTAGATGTCTGATTTAAGTTGTTATTCTCATCTGATAAGCGGTAATCACAGACTCAGAAGTTTGTCAATAGACCAATTCAGTTTGAACAGAATAACTTGCCTCACACATCTAATAAAACATTTGTTCCATTTTAGTACATTTGAATAAATGTTGTGGTGTAATACCTATTTATTTCATTTTTACCCCCTTAATTTTCGTGATTTTAACATGGAATTCATTATCCTAGACCTCAAAAACCATAGGATATTAATTTTCAAAAGAATCAGTCGGACCATTATTAAAAAAATCCGTCCACCATCTTGAATTTCGAAAAGAAATCCATAATCATAGACATCGAACATTCCTATACGAATGAAAACATAAATCACAAAACTTTATCCGCCATCTGTAATTCTTGAATTCAGACATGTAATTCATAATTTATTGCGATCCCAAAAATGCCCAGATAACAATTTTGGATAGAATCGGAACATAAATCACAAAATATTTCTGCCATCTTTTAATTTTGACATAATATCTTCAGGCCCAGTTACCCTTGAGAATCAATTTTAAAGGTAGAACGAAACACACCCTGTGTATCATTTGAAATTACTTCGTTTTTCGCAATACATTTCGATTCTAGCATTGAATAATTGAAAAATAATTTATATGGCCATTAAAAACTTGATTTCCATCATCCTCATAAATTAACATTGAAAAATTGTGTGAACTTTTGACGGCGCCACTGCTTCCTGCTTCCATCCACGGTATCGAAGAATACCGAAATCCAAATTATATTCAGACCGCACAGAAACACTGTTGCCAATATTCAAACAGTTCAGTATCTGCACTCCCTCTCTTGGTGAATATATGCCTACAAACTCAAGCTGGGCAGGGCGAGGAAGAAATTCGACTGTTTCTTATGACGCGCTAGTGTTTGCTCTTAACAATCAACTTATATTCCAAAATAAATATGGACAATAATGATAAACAATGGAATACACTAACTGATTGTCAATGAAATGACACATCGAAAGCATTACAAATGCAGTGATCACCATGAAATATATATATACATATATATATATATATATATATATATATATATATATATATATATATATACAGTGCTAGTCAAAAGTCCCCTCCCCCCCTCGTATCTTTTGAACGGGTATACTTATAATAATGAAATTTGGAGGGTGGAAATAAACGGATGTAGGCTTCTCAACTGGTCATAACAGGTGACGCAATAGTCATAAATGACGTCACAAGGCCACTGTGACCAATAATTTTAAATGGGACCCTATGGCAAGTGACAGCTCGTTTGAAAGGTATTGAAAATACCTATTCAGTCATACCAATTTTGTTTGGGTTTCGGCTGATTTTGATTGATAAATTGAAGAAATACGAAAATTATAGTTTCGCATTTAATTAATAAAGATTTAAGAACCAGTTCTTATAATAAGTGTTCAAAATGTGCTCCATATACTTCCTGGCAGTAATGCATCCTATTGCTAAACTCTTGTCGTACTCGTCCCAGTGTGTCAGCGGAAATTGCCCTACATTCTTCAACAATTCGTTGTTTCAGAATGGCAATACTGTCAGGTGCTGTAGCGTAAACCTTAGATTTAAGTACCCCATAGAAAAAAATCTAATGGTGTAAGGTCCGGTGACCGAGCTGGCCATTCGATCGAACCTCGTCGTCCAATCCATCTACCACGATATTCTTCATCTAGGTAACGTCTTACTGCACCGTAATAGTGTGCAGGAGCACCATCTTGTTGAAACGTTATTTCCAAGTTGTCGAATTCATCTGGATTATCTTCTAGAATTTCAAGAATCAACGCCTCAATATCATTTTGTAACATCTCCAGATACAATTCACCGGTTAAGTTAGCATTGAGAAAAGAGGCCCAACTATGTGGTTTCCCAAAATACCTGCCCAAACATTTACTTTTTCTGAAATTGAGTATGTTTTCACGAAAGATGTGAGGATTTGTGTCACCCAATACCTCACATTTTGAGTGTTAACATTTCCATTGAGAAAGAAAGTACTTTCGTCACTAAAACAAATTGTCTGTATGTAGCCTGGTTGTTGGTTCATTTTATTGGACATAGTTTCACAGAATTCTAGTCTTCGGTCGGGGTCATCATCTGAAAGTTGGTGCACCATTTTTAATTTGTATGGATGAAATTTGTTTTTAGCCAACACCCTATGTACTGTCCTTTGACTGACTTCACAGATAGACGCAACTTGGACTGTGGAAGAAGTAGGGTTTATTACCATTTCTCCAATTATGTCAATTTTTTGTCATCACTAATTGTTGGTCGACCAGATCGTTTGGCATCTTGAACACTCCCTGATGCTTCAAACTTCCGAAGAAGCTGCCTCAAATAAACCCTCGATATAGGCGATCGGGGTACCTCTCATTAAACAGTCGTTCCGCTCCATGGAAATTGTTTCTACATTCACCAATTATTAAGATAGCTGCTACTTTGTCGGCTACAGTACGTACCATTTTGCCTATGTAAACACTTAAACGTCTCGTTAAACAATAGCTTAGGTAAATTTTCAAGGTATAAACACTTTTGACAAGTAGAGAATTCAAAAACGTCAACCTTTTTGACAATTAACCAGAGGCGTACTTTAAAATCTTTATTAATTAAATGCGAAACTATAATTTTCGTATTTCTTCAATTTATCAATCAAAATCAGCCGAAACCCAAACAAAATTGGTATGACTGAATAGGTATTTTCAATACCTTTCAAACGAGCTTTCACTTGCCATAGAGTCCCATTTAAAATTATTGGTCACAGTGGCCTTGTGACGTCATTTATGACTATTGCGTCACCTGTTATGACCAGTTGAGAAGCCTACATCCGTTTATTTCCACCCTCCAAATTTCATCATTATAAGTATACCCGTTCAAAAGATACGAGGGGGGGAGGGGACTTTTGACTAGCACTGTATATAAAACATGTAAATGTTTCAATCAAAGGCATGTCGGAATAAATTTTTTGACTAATTATGAGTTTAATAATATATTTAATTCTACTCAAAAACATAATTATTTTATTGATCTTGCAAATACGAAAATACCCAAAGCGTTTCCTCATTCTACATTTTATTTTTAATTCATTGTGAAAAGCATAAAAACCATAAGATTGGATTTTTTACTCATTGATAAATTAATTCTGTCAAAAATTTAAATCAAGTTTTTGTGATCATTTGCTGTTTCCAGAATGAAGGAGAAATCAAACACTTCACATAATCTTACGGGAAATTTTGGTAGGTAATCCTTTTATTCATCAATCTATCCAAAATTATTTTGAAAAAGAAGTATTTAAAAAATCAATTGTTGATATGGCTCCATCGAGTTAAGTCTTGCCGCTTGGTGTTCCTACGTATTTTGCCCCATGAACAAGAATTCGAAGTCAAAATGCTTCGTTCTCAAATATCTTCGGAGGTTCAAAGATCAAGAAAAGCCCCTTTTCCGCCTCTTTTAGCAATAAGAAACGTTCAAAACACATCTTAATTATAATTTATGAAATTTGATAGGCCTTTTACACTATCCACATACATTTTGAACAAGCACCAACTTTGAATTTGTGTTCATGGGACAGAAATACATAAGTACCAACTCGGTGGAGCCGTATCAACAGAAAATTAACCATACAAAATTGGTAACGCACTACAATTGTTCATAATTAGAATTATTTCGGAAAACTTCTCGAAAATTCTATATATAATAGTTTGTTCTTCTAAAATATGTTACATCGATCGATCAACCTCAAAATATTTCACAACGAATTGACATAACCTTAAAGGCGACAAAAGCACAATCACAGAACGGATCAGAGACACAAATCACAAAAACACCCTGTGTGGTCTGTAATTGCAGTTTACTGAATTATGACAAGAAACGACGTCGGCGCCATCTGAAACTCTAGATAACTCCCTTTATCAAGTGGGCTGGTGTCCCCCAGTTTGTCCCAATATTTTACAGGTATAAGTGAATACACCATGGTTTTTAGACATTTAATGCCCCACCATTCTCATATGAACTAGACTCATCAAGTGTCGCATATTACTCAACTCATTGGTAGTGGCAGAATTGGAGTATTTCAATTCGAACAAATCGCACAATGATTGATTCCGATTTTTTCTGCGTCGTATTTTCGGACTTCTTCGGGCCCTTGCTCATGTCCAAATCTTTGAAATGTGCTAGAAAATGGAGATTTGCAAGTAGATCTTAACTCGACTGTTTTCTCCATGCCAGGTACATTTTTGAACATTGCCTCTGTTATCATTTTCAAAAGTATTTCTGTATTGTAAACTGCGAATATACCTGAAAAACAATATATATATATATATATATATATATAATATATATATATATATATATATATAATGTATATATATATATAATATATATATATATATAATATATATATATATATATATATATATATATATATATTGTAATGATGGGTTGTTTATATGATTTTTTAATTTGTATATTTTTTTATGAATTTATTTCACATATTTTGATTT
>JAFIRS010008928.1:0-13466 GCA_018342105.1 Gonioctena quinquepunctata | reverse complement strand
CGATGAATAAGAAATTTAGAAACATATCAATTCACACTTCAGTTATTTTGGCAACCAACACCGCGATAATTGATGAACAACTGAATAAGTGAAAAAACCACTAGTGCATTTGTCGCTGTAAAAGTTGCAGCTAACTTTTGCTGGGAAAGTCCGGTCCTGCATAGAACCGTAGACGCTGTGCTTCATATCGCTCCGCAAATAATTGCGAATTTCCAAGTGTTTTTCAAACTCCGAAGTCGCCTTGTGCCCCGAAGAGTGGAGAAGCAACCGTTAGAACCCACCCCACCGAAGATCCCATATGAAACCAAATTCTCAGTAGAACTGGACGAGGCCTCTGAAGAAGGTATCCTGGCAAGCGAGAAAGCTGTGCTGGCAGGGATTGGTTCTCTCCCGAGGGCCGATCTCCTGGAAGTGCTGAGCACCCTACTCGCCTCGTTAAGAGATGATCTTTCAAAAATTTCTGCCGTAAGTGCATTGATAAGTTCTAAATCGACTGATTCCGATACCCAAAATGGACGTGCTACTGCAAAGAGACATAAAAAGGAGACATTTCGGGAACTTCCAGTGCCTGAAGATAATTGAAATCCCTCATTACCTACTCATGCTTTCCGTAGAAGCAATAGAAATGTCATATACAATAGCCCTTTTGGAAAAAATGCGAATTATGTTGTAACTTCCAATAAGTATGATCACTTGTCAAATCTGACGGACGGTGACATGCACGTTCCCACGTTTGAAATGTCTACAAATCCAGGGTCGGAATCAGCCAATATGAGTTCAACCGAATCCTTCACGAAAAAATTCAAAATCCACCGTAAACACCAATAATGATAATAATATTACTCAAAATCCCACAAATGACTCCACAGACAATAAAACGCCAGAACGTACCCCCTATCACTGTTAGGGAAAAAAATATGTGGACCACGGTGGTTTCATTGTTCAAATCAAACAACATTAAACCAACCAAACCTGTTCAGAATGTCTACGAAGGCATAACAATTCTTCCTGACTTCCCTGATGACTTCAGGAAAATTAGTAGCATTTTTGAGGATCAGAAAATTCCCTACCACACATATAGTTTCCCCGAGGAGAAAAAATTGCGAGTTGTTCGCAGAGGTGTCCCAGAATTTATTTCCTGTGATGACATCAAAAACGAGCTAACTGAGAGGCGGTTCGCCTCCAAATCAGTGGCGCGCACGCACAAAAATGATGCCAGAAAGACTCCAATTCCACTAGTTTTAATTCTCCTGAATAAAGACCAAAGAGAAATTTTCGAAATTACAGATTTACTGAATGTCCAAATTACGGCTGAACCACAGAGGCCCAGAGCCTCTGTGGGCCAATGTCACAGATGTCAGCGGTTTCGCCACTGCCAGCTGAACTGATGCGCCACCCCCACCTGCGTCAAATGCGGGGCTGCCCATATCACTTGTGAAAGTCCAAAGCCCAGGGAAGGAAAAGCCAGGTGTGCGAACTGAAGTGTAGATCATACATCGAACTATCGTGGATGTCCCAAATGTCCACGCATAAGGCGCAGGGTGGCCCCGCTTCAGTATCGCCAAATCGACGATATTTTCCCGAAAACAGGACACGGGCGGGGGTGTCATATGCGGTGGCGGCCCGGGACGCTTTCCCTCCTCAGCCAGCTCAAATTTCAACGCCTAAAGACATCCTTAGCACTCCAGACCAAATGAGGATGTTGTTTGCGCAGTTCGCTGGAGCTGCTGCAAAGTTCTCATTAGGTTTTAATCCCAATTAATGGGTGAACAGCAGCTTCCGAATTTCATCAAAGCGGTGAGTTGGAATTGTAATGAACTTCTCCAGAAGGGACTTGAGTTTCAAGAGTCTCTTGTAGAAAATAACATCGATTTTGTTTTCCTGCAGGAGACTCATCTCAATGGGGAACCTGTTAGATTTCCTAACTAAAAAGTGCTTAGAAATGACCGGATTGGACGTCCGGGTGGCGGTGTTGCCATTTTTGTCAAGCGTTGTCACTCGCATGTTCAGTTCGGCATTTACAATGATGATACCCATGGTATTGAAGCTGTAGGTATTATTTTCAACACGAGGAGTGGTCCTTTGCGTTCAATCAGTACTTACAACCCTCCGCGAAATCAAATACTTCCTGAGGCACTTGATGTGCTCCTGATGGAAACAGACCAACCTGTTTTGGTCATGGGTGATCTGAACGCTGAGCACGTGCAATGGAGTCGTGTAACCAACGTCAATGGCAGACGTTTGAGGCAACACAGTGACAGGTATGAATATCAAGTGTTGGCTCCAGATGAGCCGACACACTTTGGTCCATACAGGCCCGATGTACTTGACATTGCCCTGGCCAGGAACATCACCTGGAACTGGGATATACACGTCCTTGCCGAGTTGGCCTCTGATCACAATCCGGTGATTTTATCACTGGGAGGTGATCCACCGCCTCAGACGGATCGCATGTGTACCAACGTGAACTGGTAGAGATTCCGTTCGCTTCTGGAGACAGTTTACTGTGCTCCTGAGAGAATAGATTTTCTACTCGAGTTGGATGAGGCCGTAGCGCGCTACGAACTCACCATCGAAAATGCTTTAGAGGATTCCTCCCACAAGGAACCGGCTCCTAGATTCCATGACGAATTCCCTATGAGGATTAAAAATCTCATCCGCGAGAGAAATCGCGCTAGAAGAGCGTATCAAAGAATCTGTTTCCTGTGGACAGAATACGAGCTATTGCATTGAATAGGGAGGTTAGAGAAGATATATCGGAATTTCGGAACGAAAGATTTGGCATAACCCTTCAAAATTTAGAAAACTGTGACCAACTTTGGAAAATTAATAAAAATTCAAAACCAAAAAGACCGATCTTCCCCCTATTTATGGTGAGGCCGGAATGTGCTATGACCCAGTGTCCAAAGCTAAAGCTTCTGCAGACTCGATGAAAAGGCAGTTCAGACTGGATGAGTATCCTGACGATGATCTGGATCGTAAAATTCTGTTGGAAAATTGGGCTCACCGTAGTCTCAGGGAACCCAATCATGACAACATTCGTCCAGCTACGTTGGATGAACTTAAGGCTATATAGAGGGACTCAATCCCAAAAAGACGCCTGGTTAACAGGAAGAGCAAACTGTCCCTCAAAAACAAAGTCACGATTTACAAAATGATGTTCAGGCCTGTTATTTTGTATGCCTTGTCTGCCTGGGGCCAACTCTGCAAGTCTAGCACTGGCATCATGGTACAGGCGCAAATGAGAGTCCTGCGGATGATAACAAACGCTCCATGGTATATGCGGAACGATCGAATCCTCGAAGACCTAAATCTGCCTTCTATCCAAAGTATCATTAGAGAACGCAATCAGAAAGTATTTGATTGTGCAATAGCTCACGAGAATCCGCTCGTGAGGGAAGCCACCGATAACGATATAGACGACCCCTCGCGTTTTAAACGTCCCAAGCACTCTCTGGAGTGATGGGTTACCTACTAATCCATAAAGGGTAGCGAAGCTGCATCCTCAATAGAAATTACTATTTTTTCAAATTTTTACGATCAGAAATCCCTCTTGGTCATTGTTCAAAATACACCATCATGGCAAGGACTAGAGACCGGTCTCTAATTCTTGACCAACCAAATTCTAAATTCGTGAACGGCCGTGGACCACTCATGTGATGTCTAAAGAGTAAGAGCCTTAGGGCTACACTCGGCTTATCAATAGTGATAGGAGATCCAGATATAACTTTTGCTGCTGTCAAACTGACAATTGCATTGTTGCATATACGATTTATTATACATGAGTTGAATTGTCAAAATAATATAATATTTTTTTCATTTATTTCTTTTTTTTATTACCCATAGTTTTCGTTAAGGATTTCACAATCCAATTTTTTCCGTAACCAGTTGGGATGTCTTGGTTGAGTTCCTTTGAAAAATAACATTTTACTTCCGCTAATGTCTTTTGTTCTGTTTGGTTTTTTGCATTGAGGAAACGCGAGACTAAAACACCAATTGAAATCATCCATTGAAGCTTTAAACCGTATGTTTACATCATTTCTGACATCTTCGGAGAGGTACATATCATTTTCTCATGTGAAACAAAAATTTGAATTGACAATGGCGTTTTCATCATATCGTAATAAAACGTAATGAAATCTCTTTTCGGCTCCCCTAGTCTAGGGTTTACGGTATCTCTCCAAGTTGGAGGTTGACCAGAGTGATCTGATACACCTGCATTTATTATAGTACACGAAGAATTTTCAATGTTGGATGTCACATAATCGATTCCGGATGAAGTGATTTTATCCCTGCATTTAGCTATTCCAGTTGGTTGATCAAGTGGTAATTTGAGACGCAGGTTGAACATACTGAAGTGGTCAAAAAGTTATTTTTCACATTTTTTTGTCTTCTAGGTAATTGATATTGAAATAACCGCGAAGAATAATTGTTACAGACTTGCTCGTTACAGGTTCTAGAACAAACGCGAGTTTTTTTAAAAACAGTTCAAAGACAGATCCAGGGCTTCTGTAGATTTTAATGATGCAAGTACTGCAGTCAAGCTTCATGGCACAGCATCCAAATGCAGATTCTGTAGCTAATTCATTTAAGTATTTGATAATTTTGCAAGTCTTAGCAAGACCGTTTTTTACTAAGATAGCTGAGCTACCGCAAGATACACATTTTCGGCAGTAGCTATAAATTCGTTCATAAGCCGTTATATGCATACTGTCAATATTCTCTTCCTCCATCGAATGCTCAGTAAGACAAAAAATTGATGGATCATTAGTGCTACAAAATCTCTGCAGAAAACTCACTTTATTCGCTAAACTCTGAAATATTTGCTTGGGAACATTTTCTGTCACACCATGTATGGGAAATAAATTTCCAGAATAATCAACTTTTTCCAAACCACCCTATGGCTGCCCACAAAAATCATTCACTCTCAAACAAACATACGATTACCAAGGGTCCGCTTTATCGTGTGTGATGTCCCTCGAAATGCTCATTTTTCACTTGAATAATTTTCAGTCGAGCATGCAGATCATGAACAAAAAACTTTAATAATTCAAATATAGAAGTATTTTCATGAAAATATACCGGAGAAAGCTGGTTTCGAAAATACAGGGTGCCAAAGTTGAACGTTTTTATTTTTTTCCTTCCAAATATTCATTGCAATTTCTCATATATTCGAAGGAGTATTCATTCGTTTCGTTTATTGATGTAATTGAACCTAGATGTTTCTGGCATATTCTTCCTTTTCTCATATATTTGATATGCTATGGTGACATTGGGTTTTTATTCAGTATAATATTGAAAGCACGAAAAGAGAGACAGTCGATGAACTTGAAAAATAACCGCAGAAGCAGTTTGTACGTGGTATGTAGTCATGTTCCTTGCTTCTATAAATTTGTCAACAACAGGGGGCTCAGTGATGGGAGGATAATTCTGCTCAAGAGTAAGATATGTACCCCACTGAATTCTTCGAATGTTTTCGATGATATATCCATGTATACCCAAGTTGCATTCATTGCCAATTTGGAGATGATAACGCATTTTCCAATTAACAAAATATTTCTTCGAGAATATTCTGGAAACAAAAAAACCTCTAAATGGACACTTCCTGCAAAACCTATGGTAACAATTTGAAGAAATTGGAGGCACTGGAGTTTCATAAGCTCACTTCTTAGTAACTCAGTTTCAATATGTTTTATTAAAATCACTGTAATCTGGGAGTAAAATGAATAACAATTTCCATCACCATTTTATAAGACCCACCGTTATCGTTACCAAGGCATTTATAACCAATCTATATAAGGTTTGCTATTACCTCATTTATATAACGATATACTCCGAGTTACATAGAAGTTTTGCTGATCACCTTTATGAGATCTGGTAGACAGTAGTAATCACCATACTACGTTATGAAATTTTGATGATCTCGATACTATCATAACGACCCTTACAATTTTCCTTATACTGTATTCGACGGGTTAGAATAAGCAATATATTTCTATTTGACAATTCTCCTGTGAATAATGATATTTATTCAGTACAGTGTAGAAGAATTGCAAAAAATTAATAATTCCAGTAGTTTGGTACCTACCAAGAAGACATTACTGAATTAAAAAGAACATTCTGAAATACTATACAATACTAAACAAAAGTTGATCCAACCACCACAGACCCAGAACATATTCACCCAAACACAGAATTTACCAGACACATAAATAATAGCAGTTTGAGGTTCAGTCTCTCACGTCATTTCTCTGTATAACATCGTTGAGGGTATTGTTTGTAATTTATATAAAATACTTTGGTGTACTACAATTACTTCAACGTCACTATCAACTGCAAAAGACACTACTATAAAACTCTGACAAATATAGTCAATTTAAGGTTACTTGATAATGCAGATGAATGATTATATATATATATTACCTCAAAATATAACAATGAAATAGTATACAGGCATAGTTGATAGTAAATAAATGAGTAATACATAATTTTCATTATACTCACCGTAAAATATTCTTCATAACTTGAAGTGGACGTGAATGAGATCGTCTTAAATTAAATCTACATTTTGATGCTGTGTTCCATAAGATCAGAAATAGTATGTGTTTCTTCTATCAATAATATCCATCCAAGGTTTGGAGCCATACATTTCTTCAAATCTCAGAGTATGTGATTGAGATATTTCTGAGGAAATATTGGCGTACAAGATAGGGCTAGGGTATTTCAATTTTTTTTTGTGCTATGGTTTTATTGACTTCTGGTATAGATAATATTTTTGCTTTGTGTCTGTTGTCATATTTGTGCTCTATTCGTTGGAATATAGTTTGATATTCATAGTGCACTGAAAAAATATCTTTCAGAATTATTGTTTGTGATGTTTTCATTTTTTCAGATGATTTTCAGTCACTCTCCTCAGGCTGAAATTATTTACCTGATATGAGGCCAAACTAGCGCCTTATAGCGGAAATGAAAGTTTATGAAAGTCAGATATACCTTTTTCCAGTAACTATGGAAGTATGAAGGACTTATTGTTATTAACCCGCTTCCATTAGCTTCACCTGTATGTATGTATGTATGTATGTATGTATGTATGTATTAATTTTTTTTATGGTAGCAAGAATATCTCACTTAACTTCATTCTGAGAGTCATATTACCATTTTGCTATAGTTGCAAAACTAACAATATGTCCAGCTATATCGAGGTCAAAGAGATTTTTTCTTTTGAGTTCAGATTCAGTTTCAATATCTATCAGGTAGTTCAATGTCCAGCGTGGCTTTAGCCGCGGAAGTAGTTGTTTTTTGTAAGATATTCACAAACAATAACTTTATTTTTATCGTGAATTTTCAATCCCCACAAAAAAATTCTGTTCAATATTCAATTGAGAATGTTTCTCCTTCCAAATTGAATATCCCACACTTAAGTTTATCTTTTAGTCGCAGATGATTCCACATCTGATCTTATGAACATACTGTTCATATTTTCAAACAAATCAAAAAGATCCTCAATTTATATATTGACTTATAGTGGCTCAAGGGAGATACTGTGGAACTCTATACTTCACAGTTATGGAGGAGCTCCATATGATCCGTTCTATGGATAGTTTTCCATCTGGTCATAGGAAACCACTCTAAAACAGAGTTTTTTCGAGAATGTACATTATTTCTTTATGACAAACTGTTCCGAATGCTTCTGCTGCCTCAACAAAGATATACATGGAAGCTTTACTTTTTTTTCACATATGTCATTGCATTCTCCGTTGACTGTTCCTACATAAAACCAAATTGTCTATCTGATAGAATGTTCTGTTTGTCTAGAAAGTTATCCATTCCATTCTTCAATATTTTCTCGGGTATTTTCGCCAAATTGCCGATGAGAGACATACCTTTTTTTCATTGGTGGCTTAACGTTTCTCAATATTCATTAGGTTCATACATTGATTGGACCAATTCCGCTATGATTGTTTATAGTTTGCCCAATTTAGACGCATTAGGACCATCACAATAAGAAAGAAATATTGAATCAATTTTGACAAAACTATGCGCAAAATTATTTCTTGAATTTTTTAATATATAATGAAGAAACAAATCAGGTGGTTTGATGGAGTCAAAATTCCAATCAAAACATTCCATGTGCTATCACATTCCAGTTTCGGGTATTATAAAATGGCTGAACTTCAAGTCAAAATGTCAAAGGGTTCCAGAGGTATATCAATCCGAGGATTACAAAGGCACAGACAAATTTTCAGTTGTTATATCACAAGAGAGTAAGATTGGGGTGACAATAATTCGACAGATTTTCGAAAACTTGTTGATAGTCAATAGGAAGTCGAAGTATTTTGACAGCGCCACCATTCGGTGATATTTTTGAATTTTGGAGTGGAGTAAATTCAATATTGGGACAGCACAATGGTAGGTAGAGAGAGGAAAAACACGAATAGACACGATTGTCATCGTATACGGTTGAAAGGTTACGTTTGTCAGGTTAATGAGTGGGTATCTAGTGTAGTTTATTCAATTTTGTCTAGTGTTAACTCGCAAAAATGCCCTGGAGTCTAGGGTGAGAACTTTTCCATAACGGAAGGAAAGAATTATGGCGAATGCCATCAAATTCATGAAACGTCTGTGTATCGCTTTCACTAATTCATTTGGTACGCCTATGGAACTTCTCGTAATAGCTTCGCTTCGGACATCTTCGTGAGGAACTGTTCATTAAGAGGGGAAAAGGAAAAACATGCTGTCTGAATAGAGAATACACTCTAGCTTGTCGTCTAGCTAGCATGGATTCTAGTACAGTTTTTGTAAAAAAAAATGTATCAAAAAGATGTTACAGCGTCGTTGGTTGCTCGAATTCTAAGTGTAAAAATCGTAAGCCTAGTTTTTATTATTTTTCGGGGCAATGGTGGCTGAGAAAATGGAGAGAAAAGTAGAAGCCGCTGTTTGCAGGCAAGAGTAGGTATTGATGTTCAGTAACAATGAACATTGAATCGAAAAATATATTATGATTGGAAAATGATGGAAACTAGAAATATAATACTTCTTATTCGTTTTTCAAGTTCGAGCTCCTGGAGTTTCCCGCAGAAACTCTTCCACAAATGATCACAAAATTGCCATCAGCTCGTTCGTGGACGTTGTCTATGCGGCAACTTTTCAATGAACCTGTCATTTTCAAAAGCCTTTCTTTTTTAAATGATGTGAGATTCACAGTGTATAGGTTAGGCTACCTCCACGTTAAGAAACATGCTAGAAGCGCTGTGTATTTCCCAGTTGAGTTACTCCGACTACCTATAGACACAAGAGCCCAACGGGCTCAAGTGGCTATTGCCAAATGCCAACAGTTTTGAGAAATTATTCTGGGAATTATTTTTTTCTTTATCGTGTGGTATTCTATACATTATTTTTTGATGTTACGATCATAAACTGGTTTTGATTCATTTCTCACTTCTCATGCGAATTGATGACAGACGTAAAATAAAAAATATACTGCATCTCTCCCCCGATAGAAGCCAGAGACATCAGTTTAGTCGAAACAAACGCGCACGCTGCGAGCTGACGTCACATCACGAAGAATTTTACAAGCTGGATTATTATACTATGAAAATATAATTTGTATCTCAAACCGAGAGTATTGGCGATGCGGGCAAACAGGGCATTTTAGGAACCAATGCCAATCAGCTCCAAGGATATTCTGCTCCCGGCCGGAAAACCAAAACGCACGTGCAGTCACGCCCCCATGAGCCCCACCCACCGCCAACATTGCTACCGCCGACCACCGACCGCATTTTTCCGTCAAGATTCCCGGTGGCACCGCTGGAGCGCTGATTGACACCGGTGCCGTAATCTCATATGTTGGCGACAAGATAGCCAGGCAGTGGAATCTGCTAGGAGTACCGGAAACTCCAACTGCTACAAGTTCCGCTCGACTGGCCAATGGAGAAACCGTTACCGTCCCCACAACGTATCACGTGGAGATTCAATTTGGAGAACACCGCTTCGAAAAATCTTTCGGACACCTGAGTGGCCTGGCATCCGATATGGTCCTAGGAATGGACGTATTGAGGAAAAGGCAGTTCGGACTCGACCTAGGAAGTGTGCCAGTCTTGGTAAAGATCCAACCCATCGCAATAGAAGCTCGGCCCGTACCATGCTTTCCCCTTGGAGTTACTGATCCAAGACCGGCCTCAACACTTTCCAGAGAGGAAGAGGACCGCTAACAAGCCTTCCTGCAGAATGAATTACGATCATTCAAGGAAATTCATGGGGTAACGCCGCTGGTGGAACATAGGACCCGTCTCCTTAATCCAGAGCCGATAAAACAGCGGTACCGACCCCATAATCTCAGAATGCAGGAAGTAATCAATACCGAAGTTGACAAAATGCTACAGGAGAACATCATAGAACCCTCCGAGAGCCCGTAGAGATCGCCAGTAGTTATCGTGCGAAAGAAAGATGACAAGTCGAGGTTCTGCATCGACTTCCAGAAAGTCAATTCCATCTCCATAAAGGATGCTTACCCGTTGCTGTTCATCAACAACTTCTGGATCGACGAAGCCTCCACTTGACGACAGGAACTAGCGGCCCATTAAGCAGCCACCGCCCCAGCAGCTCAGATGGCTGCGGCCGTTTTTGTCTCGAACGTACTGATGTCTCTGGCTTTCATCGGGTGACCGACTCGTTTCGGCGGCGTTTGTTCATAGCACAGCTGGATCGATGAAAAATGTTCTCTCGAGTCGCTGGCTGGCGCAAGCAACACTCGCGCATCCTTTATATACACGCGTCGCGGTATTGGCGTGATTTTGCCTTTTTATTGGGTTAGGTGTAATCTACGGATTCATCACGAGCACGAATGGTATATTTAGACCCATTATTACCGTCAAGATGAATTTAAATCATCCTCACAGGGAGATTTCAGTTGATAAACATAGCGGAAAAATAGTAACTTCGTTACAATACGTTGTCAGACGATGAAAACAAAATACCTCAAATTATTTCCGCTGCAGTTTTCTAGGTAGAATATTCCCACTATAATAATATTTTGATTGGCCAAAAACGTACAGTTCTGTGCATACAAAAGTTGTACAAGGTTTGTATGGTGTAAACCTGCCTATGATGTTCCAGATTTCATGAAAAAGTAGTACACGTACACATTGAAAAAAAATATTTCAATTTCGACACTACTTGTCAAAGACTTGTCAAAGTCAATTAAGATTGACAAGCCTGACTCACAATAGCCTATAACTGCTGTACGACGTTTTCATTCACAGAACTGTACATGAATGATTTGGATTGAAAGTTTCCGTTGGTTTCTAGAAATGTCAAAAAATAATCGAGATGATGATTTGCCAAAGGCGATAGGTACTTTTCCATATATATCGGGTTGCCAATTAGTCTGGAATAGTTTGATATTTCCTTTATTCCAGGGCTAAGAAATTTCCTGAAGAGGCGTATTGAGAAAACTCGAGGCACATATTCAAAAAAAACTTAACATGCAATTGCTTCGTGCATTGGACCAACCATTCGATTTTTCAAAAAGACTGCCCTGTATATTATGGTATTTTGACAACTTACTCGAAAATTTTTATCAGGTTGCTGAAATCGTTTTTATTCGGATTTTTTTTTCAAATTTTGAAATTTGCACTCATGATATTTACAATGGACGAAGAAAAAAATTTTGGAAAAGGAGCGTTCAAATCCATTATATAGTGAGTGCATGCATAGGGCTCCAATTCTATAGGGTTGATCCCAATATGACTGCTGAGGAATTGAATGAAAAAGTCAAGCCTCACTTTCCTGAAGTAGTTGTAACAGCCCTAATCTCGAAGTATCCAAATCCTTGCAGTCCTTTCAAAGTTAGTGTTACCAACTATAACTTTCAAAATTCAATGGACACAACAATATGGCCACACGGTGCACATATTCAAAAGGTTTCTCAACTACACCCCAGGAATTCGCCACAAGGGTGAATAAAAATCCAAAGAAACATTCGTGTTAGAGTAAATGTATGTCGAAATCAATCGTATGTCTCCATATTTCAAATGTTATTTGTCAGTCATTGTCCAATAAATTCAACAGAATTGACTTGCTCCTGCAACGGACCAGATTTGATGAACGTTAACTATTTACTATAATGAGAATATTAAAACACATGGTGGAGTACTGGTACTTATCAAAACAACAATCCAATACAAAACTTCTGATTTTTCTAATGATCCAATAATTGCGATGGAATTTGAAAAATTCAACCTTTTCGTTGAAAGAGATGAATGTCTGCCTTTTCAATTCATATAGACTCCCATCTGGTAACATTAATATATTCATAAAATAACTCTTTATGGCTCTAAACTTCTGCTCGAGAAATAACGATTCCATAATTTCATATGGAGATTTCAATATTGATTATATGAGCCATCCATGAGAAAAAACATTACTGAATGGTATAATAGAAAGCTTCAACTTGAATTTAAAAGAACTATGAACCGACACGCATATATACAGACAAAAACTTGAAAACTACTGAAACCAAAGTGGACCATTTCCTAACTAACATGTCATGGACATATACTGATTCAGTAGTGGAACTACAATTGGGAGATCATTTAGGTTTCGACATAAAATTAATATTTCAGTCTGGTTCAGTTTGTGAATCTTGTAATTATAACACGAATGATAAACATTTCAGATATAGAAATACATCTCAATCCAACTCAGCTAGTCTTCAAACTCATATTGCGAACAAAAATTTTTCAACGTTATATGAATATCTCAGTGGTACATCATAGTGGTGTTGATCTGGTATATAAAGAATTTGTCAATACTCTACCAATAAAAAATAAATGTAAAAAAAAATCTTGGGTTGACTCCAATCTTATTCAGATGGGCACCGACCTGAGAGATCTCTACTGGCTAACCAGTCAGTCCTCAAATCCTGAAGATGACTCCTACTACAAGACTGCAAAGGAAAATTATATAACCGAATTAATAATCGAAAAAATAATTCTATCAAAAAAGTCTTGAGAATAAAAAGGAGAGAGGAGAACAAAAATATATTTGGCGTAGTCCAACATAAAATCGGCAGAAAATAGTCAGTGTTGAGCTAAATGGAAAAATAATTGAAAACAAGAATGAAATTGCTTTTTAATTTTTTTTCTCAACGAATGTAAAACATGTGATAAATGCACATTTTAATAACACATCCTCCAATGATTTCACAACAATATATGATAGCAATACTTTTTATTTCAATCCCATTATACCTGAAGATATACTCGATGCTGTAAACTCTTTGAGAAATTTGAACTATGAAGATGGTGATTGTCTCTCTACAAAGGTGATCAAACGTATAGGTCCTCATAGAGCAAGATCCCTGGGCCCCCAGACGTTACCTATTTTCTGAGAAACAAAATGTGTGTGGTAAAGTAGTGTTCGTATGTACTTCCAAGTTATGCATACCTGCTACCTTGGACCGACGG
>JAFIRS010008927.1:0-13470 GCA_018342105.1 Gonioctena quinquepunctata | reverse complement strand
AAACCGATGGCACGGACAGTCGGAAAGGTAGATTTAAGAATTTAATCATTGATTCTGAAAAAGCCATCAATTTCTATTTTTCTGTAAACCTCAATCTATACAATCAAAAATTGTAGAAGGGTTAAGAACTCTAATTTTTCTAAACGCTTTTAATATTTTTATGTAATCTGGCTCAAATAAAAAGAAAACAGAAATTATATTTCTGTATAAACCTTAAACTTTTCATGTTACGGATGTAACCTAACCTCTTACACACCCGTGAATGGCGAGTGTATAATGCCATTTCATAACAAATTACAGAGGTTAAAATCCCGAAAATAAACATTTAATTTAAGACATGTTTTGTTCTTCGTCACATTCGACAAAATTTTGAGAAGCACCGCTCGCGTAGCCTCAGCTGTCTCGATCAGAGCTCTAAGTAAACGCAATTGCCAATGTAATAAACATTTAAACAATGTGGAATGTTGAATTGATTATGTGGTGAATGTACAAGAAAAGTACATTGCTTGCGATAGATATTCAATAGATAAATATTCAATTTCAAAGTGATGAAAACAAACGAACCTCGTTATACCCAAACTGGTAGATCAGAACTAGTAGATGAGGTCAATACAGCTTTGAGGCACTTATCAAATCACAATTAACAAAAAAACACAGACAAAAGACACAATACTGTATTGTTTTCTAAATAATATCGGCCATCATTGTGACCTCCCAAGTGGCACACAGAGGTCATAATTCGGTTGTACAGACATCTACTAGACCTTTCGCAAAAGTCCATGACTTATGTCTTGTAATATGCTAAGACGTCGCTATGTATGCCAATACGATAAAAAGGCACACTCTTGCGACGTCACATCGACGTTATAAAGTAGTGGTAATGACTTGCCAATATAGATTTATATAAGCCAGTCGCAAAAGGGTCATTCTGTGGTCTTAGTGTAGTCATTATATCATTATGCATGAAGGTCATAATCTTTCTAATATAGTATTACAATATGTATACCATATCAAAAGATTTTATATAATATCAATATAATATATAAGTCAGCCTTCCTTTACATTTTCATGATACTCTGTGACCGGGATAGTTATCGAGATAAAAATGATTTTCATTTATGTGTCTTTAAGAATTGTTCTGAAACTCTAGTGACCAAGCAAATCAATTTTTACGATCAAAATCCAATTCCACTCACTTAAAATTCATGCGCCTCGAAAATAAAGAGAAATAAATATTTACTTTAATTTCAGAAAAAAAAAATTCATCAATTTTTCTCATTAATCTTTGAAATATGTAGACCATACTACGAAAGATACTTGATTAGCACATCTCCAATGATTTTTAAATTGATATAACACCCAGGGTCCCATATTTTTTATTTTAAATATTTTTGTTCCAATATGGCTACCAGAATAATGTTATCAATCAATCGAAAAACATGGATGCCATCCTTCTAGTGTCGAAAAGTTGTAATTACTCCGGTATGTACTAACATAAAATAGTTTACGAGTGTCTCAAAGACATCGCAATATCTTACATAAAAAAGTTGTAATGTAGTCGCTGTGACCACAAGTAGCAAGTTTTGTTGTACTAACGTCGTAACGCTATCAAAACAGAAAAAGATATACACTAAGTGCATAAGCATTCCGCTAGTTCCGCCTAATGGAAAACGCTAAAAATAACTGACATTTACAATAGAGGTTATGTTGATGTTGAACAGTTACATTTAAATATTTTTTATTTATCACTCGAAGTGCACATACATATCAATCATGTCTTTCTTTGTTGTGAAAACAATTGAAGGGACTGGATGAACTTCATTTTTTCGCAGTGTCCCGATAGACTGATTAATTATTTCAGATGTTAATTTCGGGGTAGGCACTCATCCCTCCTCTTTATATTTTTCTATACGCTCCAGTTCTCTCGTAAGGCAGATTGGATTTTTGTTTTGGTATTTTAATCATTCACACGGAACTGAATATTCTACATACATAACACAATATACATATCCAACAAAAATAACATAACCAACGAAAATAACATAACCAACAAAAATAATCTAACCTAGATACATAATGTAATCATAACGACCAAAGTTCATCAGTTGATAAAACTACATTACATGAGTACAATATGTAGTCGTAGAAACGTTTCGAAAATCTATTCATTAGAACCACATATGTTCATTGTCATAATAACCTCACAGCCACTGCTCTGAAGTTCTACTTAACGACACATACAATTTATTTACATACAAACCACAGTACTTCATTTGAAAAATTCTTCATTGTACTCTCGTTATATCTACTACACGACGTCATAGCAATGCCTAAAGGTTATAAAATGCACATTTAATTTTTGGTTTTAAAACATACAAATACGTGGTCTTTAAGACGGTATAAGAAGTCATTATGTTAATTTTATGACTCTGTGCTACTTGGGCTAGTGTTATTCAGAATAATATGTGAACACCGTTGTCAACTAGTGTTCTCTGGTTCTGACAACTGAACACCGAACTGTTCCGTACGTATTTTGAAGTGTCGAAAACAAGAGAAATCACCCGTTGCATTTATGAATGAAGTAGTAAATTTCAATTCTGGTTGGTTTCTGGAGTCACCAATCACGAGTCAGGAAAATACTGTGCATATCTTAAATGAGTAAACGCTTCGAGCGCTTGCGTACTAGAAATACTAACATCCCTAATTCCTTTTTTCAGAATTGCATGATTCATTAATGGTTAGCTTTGGCTTTAAAATGCAGTCGGAGAGTTTTACATACCTGCTACAGATTTGTGTTTTGTGATTTGCTCATATTATTCAATCTGAAATAAGTAACATGGAATTATTTAATATCAATATAAAATTATAAAGGATCCATTATATCCTGAGAATCTACATTATTTCCTTGTATTAGTGACACATAGTTATCTAATTAATCGCCGATGATATAATGGATCCTTTGTCATTTTATATGGATATTAAATAATTCCATGTTTCTTATTTCCGATTCAATAATATGAGCAAATCACAAAACATAAACCTGTAGCAGGTATGTAAACTCTTTGATTGCATTTTAAAGCCAAAGCTTACCACTAATGAATCATGCCTTATATTGGAGCCTCAATATCGCGATATAATTCTGAAAAGTTGCCATTCTATAAGAAAATATTTAGCTCTAGTACGAAAATACCCGAAGCGTTTACATATTTTACATCATAATGATATCAAGCTGGGGAGCTAACGAGTTCAACAGTTTCATGCACGGGTTGTGTTTCCAGATTCCAGATTTAAACGTTTTCAGTCTAAGCAAAATCATTTTAGCCGAATGACGGTCTCCGCTCACCTTCTATGATCATTGACGGTTGTATTTCTGACGAAAAATTATTCGGTATTCTATATATTGTACGGTAAATTCCATTTGTATTTGTTCGATTTCACTCCACTTCTTTTGATTCATGTCAAATAGATTCAGTCGATAAAACATGCACCATTTTAAGGTGTATTATATTCATCAGACCGGGCATATTTCGCTCATAAATTAATGGTCTCGATGTGCCACAGTGCAGGAGAATTGGACGGGTTAACCAGAACAAACTGTTCAAGTCAAGTGGGGGTCCGTTTTCTGATGCGGAGTTGTTACTCCGAGCACAAGAATTATGTTTAGTGGAATTTACCGCTGTATTCCTAGTATTAGCTCAACTTAAGAATGAGATTAGCAACTCGGAGTGCACGACAGTAAAATGTATCGTGAGCCGTTCGTGGTTCGAGTTAGGTCTGGGATGCCCAGAATAACCGTTCCAGGGCTGGAGTAATCGAACCTGCCCACCACGACCGCCGACTCAAGTCGAATCTGCCTTTCAATTGTTTTTTTCACAAGAATCTGTGCGACTGCGGTAAAAGCCTCATGAGTGTAGGAGTGAAGATGAGGACTTTTATTTGGTTTCATGCTGCGGGGGTGTTCAGCACACTAATCAGGGGCGCGCCAACTATGTGGCGAAAGTAGGCAAAAGCCACGGGCGGCAAAATCTAAGGGCGGCAATTCGGCTAAATTAACCGTACTACCGACCTCTTTTTTCTAATGCCGCGCGTAGGCTCCAATTCATGTTTAATGCGTGATTCTCTGTTTCGGTACTATTTTGCTATTAGCGATAGCGGCTAGCGGCTAGCTTAAAAAGTCCGAGTATCACGGCTTAGCGGTAACGGTAAATATCAAAATCAAAGAGAATAAATATAGAGAAATGTTTTTATTGTTTATTTTATTCGGGAAAGGCTTGAACGTTGTCTGTTGAACGCCGCAAAAAATGAAAATTAATATAAATATGCCTGGATTTTGTAAAATGAGTCATTCTAGTTTGTTCTGCAAATCAGATTAGTTGATTAGATAAATAGTTGGTGAGGTGAATATTTCAGTGTAAAAAATGGTAAGTAGTGTAACTAAAACTGAATACGGTATATTTTTACTATTCTACGCTTAATTCTAATGAAAATTTCTGAAACATGTTCTATATCAAAACTCAGTAGTTTTCGAGATATTTGACATTTAAAAAAAATCCAATAAAAGGCAATTAACAATATGGCTAATAATTTTACCTTGCAACTACCAACTACTAATTATAAAATATTTTTAGGTAATTTTTTTTCAAGGTCCTGTTATACATACTAATACATATTCATTTTCAACAAATGTTGTACAGGGTGTTCAAAAATGTAATCCAATTTGTTGGTAAAGACAGATGTAAAACAAAATTTTTTCAAATAGATCACCACTTGAACTTGAAAATACCGACTATGCTCGCCCTAGTTGTTCCTCAGCCCCAAGTTCCCCATATGTTTCTGATTGTAATAATATAAATAGTACCCAGGAACATCATACTGAAAACGTTCCAGCAGCGGCAACATTACTATTTTCTAACTCCACCGTAATATCTGATGACCCTGGAGAGTGGCCCGAAATAATAACATTCGCAGATGCAAGATTTTTAAGGGATAAAAGACCCCATCAAATTACGAATTAGATCTATCCAGTAAACTCACAAGGCTGAAAGTTTTCTGCCAGATGTTTTTATCGTAACCTCACCAATGGAGAGAAAGTTGAAAGGGAGTGGCTGATTTACTCAACGACAAGAGATGCGGTTTACTGTTTCTGTTGCAAACTTTTTGGTAAGTCTTTGACTAACTTGTCTAATAAGGAAGGGTGTTCTGATTGGAAACATTTGTCACTAGTGCTAAACAAACACGAAAAGAGTGACTCCTATAAAAAAATATCGGATCTTGTTTAAACTTATCAAATATGTTATCTAAGGGAGTTACTATGAATGAAAGTCAATTATGTTCATTGCACTAAAAAAAAAATAGTGGTATCTTGTCATTGAAAGAATAATTTCAGCAATGCAGTTTTTATGTCGTCATATATGAAAATAATAACGGAAACTTCTTAAAATTAATAGAAACGTTCACCAAATTTGATTCAGTAATGGAGCAACATGTTCGACGGACACATAAAAATCAAAGCAGCGGCAGCGGTAGCGGTATGACAAACTATTTAGGCGATAAAATTCAAAATGAATTGATACATTTAATCGGCTCTAAAGTAAGAACTACTATTTTAGATCTAGTAAGAAAATATAAATATTACTCTATAATCTCCGAATGTACACCAGATGTGAGTCATACGGAACAATTAAGTTTTGAGGTTTGTTTAATTAAACGAGTTGACGAAAAAAATTTAAATACGTGAACATTTCATTTTATTTCGGCCTATAGTTGATTCTACTGGTGCTGGCTTGTATAACTATGTGACAGATTTATTAGTAGAAATAAATTTAAGTATATATGATTTGCGAGGACAAGGATATGATAATGGAGCAAACAAGCGTGGAATACAGAGTGTATTACAAACACGAATCTTAAATATAAACCCGCGAGCATTTTTTGTTCCTTGTTCGTCGCACTCATTAAATTTAGTTATTAACGATGCTGCTAAAATTTCTTTTGAGGTGTCCGGATTCTTTGACATTGTTTAAGAGATATATGTTTTTTTCCGCGTCAACCAAAAGATGGTCAATTTTGAAAACATGCCTAAGCCTAAGTAAATTAATGTAGAATCAAAGTATAAATCTAAAAGCTTGTTTAGACTGTCTTAACAAAATAAAAACATTTTTTTTAGACTTAAGAGATGATAAGGGATTTAGCAAACTCCTTGTAGACGCCAGGGAGCTGGCCGAAGAATCAGAAATTGAACCAAATTTTTTATCTTCAGAAACAGTTCGTCAAAGAAAAAAGAAAAGACAGGTTGATTATGAAAGTACTGACGAACCCGAAAATAAATTACAAAGTAAAAGTATTCTTCTCTATACTAGATACGACCTTATTATCTCTCAATGAAAGATTCAAGGGGTTGGAGCAATTTAATAACATTTTTGGATTTATTTATCAAATGTTCAGCTTAAATGAAGAAGAATTAAGAAACTCGTGTGAAAATTTATCATTTATTTGAAAGATGAAGCACGTAAAGAATCAGATATTGATGCAAATCATCAGATTTGATGAAATAATTTGTTTAAAATGCCACTTACCAGAGCAACATGAGTTAGATCCTCAGTTAATTCTTCAACACATTATAAAGAACAATTTAATTTCAACATTTCCAAATACTGCAGTGGCAATACAAATTTTTTTAACGCTACCAATATCTGTAACATCGGAAGAAAGGTCTTTATCAAAATCAAAATTAATACAAACTTTTTTACGATCAACTATGGCACAAGAGAGACTCAGTAATTTGGCAATTATGTCCATAGAAAGTGACCTTATGGATTCCTTTAGACGAGTTGATTAAAGATTTTGCCGAAAGAAAGGCAAGAAAAGAGTGCTTCCAATAAGTTATTTTGTTATTTTTTTTCTGTTAGGTAACATTTTTATTGTTTTGTCAGTTTTGTTATTGCTTTGCTTTTTTTACATTCTTCGTTAATCCTTATGTCAAGATCTTCTAAATGTTATGGGGATGAGTAGTCAGGTATCATGCTGATTAAAATCAGTACACTTTTTTTTTTTGAGCTTTCGGAAATACTCATTTTCTTCATTTGCAAACATCAAATGATAATGATGATTTAAAATTATAGATTATACATTATACGGTATATAAATGAACACATATTTCATTCAAAAATTAGATAATTAATATCGATTATTTCAATTTTGTGTGTACCCCCTTATCTGATGTATCAGAATCAAAATTAAATATAGGTATTAGCACATATTTTAATTTTATTTATGTGTACCCACCCATGTATAAATTTTTACTAAAAAAGGGGTAAGGGGTGTAAAAATTATATTTTGCCCACAGGCGGCCGCATGGCTTGGCGCGCCCCTGACACTAATAGCTCATTCCCGGTTGAAGCTAAAAGGCCATTACTGGCGGAAGGTAAGGGGTATTCGTTTCAATAAAGATGAATTTCACAGCAATGAGGTATTACAGATTTTGCTGGCTTTTTTCGGCACGCTTGTGGCGCGGCGTGAATGCACGTGTCTGTATAACCACTGTTTTGGGACTTTCAAAAAACCCGGAGAACAAGTCTGGGAAAAACTTCGATAGTCATTTGCAGCTAAGCATCTCTCGGAGCATCAGGGGTGCCTTCGGAGAAGTCAGTCTGACGAGGAAGCATACTGCCGCAGCTTCCCTCCCGGGTTCCCGGTTGGATTTTGGACGATAGGGGACAAGCCCTGAAGTAGCGGGCAAGGGTTACGCAACCACTGTTCTTTCCCTTAGCTGTCCTGACGGTCGGAGCAGCGAGGAATCCCTGTATAGTTAATGTTAAGGTTTGGTCTAAACCCTTTATTCATTGGCAGCAGAGATTCTGGACACCACATGTAATTTTTCATTACCAGCTTAGCAACTACCACTCAAAAATTCAATTTTGTTTGTATAATGAACTATCCGTATTTTGCAAGTGGGAAGTGTCACATAAACAAGTGAACTCATTTAATGGCCAATATAGGGGGAATTGAGGAATTTCATGTAAATGATTTAGTTTCATTCAGTGCTCGTCTAAAGTCCGTTCCCCCCCTACTAATTTTTGAACCACCTGGTATATCGCAACGGAGTTTGGAGGGCTTGAGTAGGATATAAAAACCTACTTTTTCATGAAAAAATCACAGCAAAAAATTGTAAAATGGCAGCTGAGCGCCATCTTCAATGAATTTTTTAAATAGAACACCGCATATATTATTCTATTTTCGGAATCTGCTCATAATTCTCAACAGTTTTCTCTAATACACTTTACTCCTAAATTCAATTGTTTTCGAAATAATAACGTTTGAAAAGTGACATTTTGGTCATTTCAAACCCAACCAAAAACACTAATGTTGCTTTCAATCAAGTTTGCATTGGAAAAAATCGTTGTAGCGGTAACATCTTGTTTACTGTCAAACTGAACTGCTAACTGTCAAATAGTCTGTTGAGCGCCTAAATCCTTTTATGAAAAGTGTGATCATGGCTCGTAGTTTAGACGATAAATTTGAAGAAGTTTTGATATTTGGAGAAGCTGGAAGAAATTATCATCTTGCGGTCCGTATGTTTAATGATAGATTTCCCGAGAATCCTATTTCGAGGTCATATTTGCGCAAACTTTTAAATAAGCTCCAAGCAATGGTACGCTGAAATATGCTCCAAGATCAGGAAGACCGCCTCTTTCACAAGAAGAAAAGATAAAAATTGTTGCTGAAATGGTAATCAATCCGACTCAGTCGACGTCTGCAGTTGCTGAATCCTGTGGTAAGTTCAAAAAGTGTCAAAAAAAAAGATGAGTTTCATCCTTATAAAATGAAAATCCTGCATGCTCTCACGGAGGATGATCCAGACCGGAGAGTTGAATTTTGTGAGTGGTTAACAAGAACAATTGAAGGAGAACGGGGCTTCCTAAAACGTGTATGTTTCGCAGACGAATGCACGTTTTTTCTTAATGAAAAAGTCAACAAACAGAATATACGATACTGGAGCGATACTAATCCGCATATTTTTAGAGAGGGACATACCCAGTTTCCTAAAAAGGTGAATGTTTGGGCGGAGATTTCGGGCATACGAATTGTTGGACCTATTTTCATCAGAGGCAATCTCACAGGAGTTCTTTACAGAAATCTTTTAGAAACTGAAATTGAACCTCGAATAAGACAAATTGTATTAAACAATCAGGAAGAGTTTGAAAATCGAGAAGTCATATTTCAGCAGGATGGGGCACCATCCCATTTCGATCGCATGGCTAGAGAGTTCCTCGATACAAACTTTCCTGGGCGATGGATAGGTCGCAGGGGAAGTGCAGAATGACCACCAAGATCTCCGGATCTTACACCTCTAGATTTTTTCCTTTGGGGGTATTTGAAGTCAAAAATCTACGCCACTGAATGCCAAACAATAGAAGAGTTGGAACGCAGAATAATAGATACATGTGAAGAAATAGATGAACAGACTTTCATCAACGTGAGAGAAGCTATTTATAATAGGGCACTTTATTGTCAAGATTTAGGAGGGAGCCACATTGAACACTTGATGAAATGATTCTTGGGTATAATAGAAGTGTTATTCAAAAATAAATTATAATTTTTTAGCTAACTGATTTGTTTCGATTGTGAATTTACAGAACACATTCGTAGGCTTCGAGATTTTCCGGTAAGCGGTACTGTTTATCCTCAATAAACTCTCTTTACGCCTTTTATTAGTCGAGTTTTAACTACAAATTAATAACAACGTTTAGTTAGCAACATTTTTTACCGGAAGAGACCAAAATCCATACTTTATTTTAAACTGGAATGTCACTTTTCAAACGTTAATATTTCGAAAACAATTGAATTCAGGAGAAAAGTGTATTGAAGAAAACTGTTGAGAATTATTAGCAGATTTCAAAAATGGAATAATATACGGGGTGTAAAAAAATTATTGAAGATGTCGCTCAGCCGCCATTTTAAAATTTTTAGCTGTAATTTATTCATGAAAAAGTAGGTTTTTATCTCCTATTTAAGCCTTCCAAATTTCGAGGAGATATACCAGGTGGTTCAAAAATTAGTAGGGGAAACGGACTTTAGACGAGCACTGTATATTCAATAATAAATACAATATACCAAAACGGTCAGTTTGTCATCGACAAGGTGTAGAATAAATAAATACATAGTGCAGTTCATTGTAGACTTTTCCTTGCAGGCGCCTGGCTCTCAAACAACAGAGGTGCCGTACCTACTATTTTATGTCATCCCAATATATTCATTTCGGAGAGATACGTTATAAGAGGTCAGAAGATTTAAGTGTTTGCTCTCTTCTCCAGTGTATTGATGGTAATTTTAAGAAAGTAAATTATATCTCCACTCTCGACTATTTTTCCAATAGACAATTATTTGTGTGGAAAGTCAATATCAAAAAGTTATTTCAAAATGGACGTGTTTACAGTGAACATTTCTGGAAAAACAAATTTTCTGAAATGAATACATTTGTGGTAATATGTATAGAATATGGCATTAAATCCTTAAAATTATCAATGGATCCTGCAACTAAAATGAAGATTTGAATCATGGAGCCATTCTTCCTTAATCATCGCTAGAGGCACGTGCAAGAATCTTTAAAAGATAGCCACATCAGTATGGCCGTCAAATACATTGTTCAATTATTTCCGTGTGTTTGAATGGCTTGCGAATATTTTTTTGATAATTGGGGTGTGCTGTATGTGATCCTGACTTCATCTACTAGTTCTGACGTAATCTACTAGTTGAGATACAACGAGGTTCGTTTGTTTTCACTAGTGTTATTATGAATTTAAATACGTATCGCCTGTTGCCTGCAATGAATGTTAATGAAGATTCTTACACTCTTTTTACATTTCTCAAAGAATCAGTCCAAAATCCAACATATTTAAATGTTTATTGCAATTTGCCAGTATTTTCTTATAGCTTAGATAAGGTTAGGCGGATAGCTGTTTCTAAAATTTAGGTCGAATTTGTCAAAGAAAATTGTTTTATAAAATGACAATATACATCGTCATTCACGGAAGTGTAACGAGTTAGTTTACACAATGTATATCCTAGTTTACACCATGTAGTAGGGCTGAGTGCACGTGGCACAATAGTTTCTTGTTTTTGTAATTCGGGCACTGTTTATTGATTGGAATTACGAAGCGCTATGAGGTCATCATCAGTGCTTCCCTCACTTAAGAAAGACTTGAACAACAATCATTCGTAGATGGAGAGCTGGTCCGGGTACTGATAAATTGTACTCGAGTACTGGGTACCGGGTACAGTTTTGAATAAATAACAGATTTTGAAAAAAATAAAATATCAGATATTTCAAATTGATCAAATTTCTATGTCCAGGTTCACTTTAGCCCAAGCTAGACTGTGTTCCAAGACACAAAGCGGTATTTGATCTGTTTGAAATATATTAAACTAATGTAATAAATATATATATATATATATATATATATATATATTAGGGTGACCCATTTTGACCGACCATTTTTTTTCCAAGTCTCGCATGGAAATATGTTATGTTTAATATCGTTGCAACAAACATGAAGTTTGTGATTCCCTAAAAATTTATAATAAAGTTAATTTTACAAATATGCTTTGATTAGAACAGAGTTATGCGAAATTGATTTGATTTTTATTGATTTAATATATTAATTTAAGTGTTTAGGAAGACTATTGAAAAAAAAAAATTTGGAAAATTATAAATGTTTAAAAAAAAATATTGGGAGTCATGTTTTGGTATTTAGGCGTAACTTTCAGTTCTTAAAAACTTTTATCGATAACATTTTGCTAAATTTTCTGAAATAAGGGTACTTTACTCTTGTACAGTTTTTATACTTTTTGACCTACCCTGTATGCTGTTTAATTTGCACCGATTCTAAGTGCATTATCGAGTTTTGATGAGTAGGCAGATTGATGTTTAGATAGGAGAAAGAAAGAAAAATCAATGGAAAGTCTATGTACTGAAAATAGTTTAATGTTTATGAATAGTTATTATGTTATTTTTTCGCAAAATATTGGATCGAATTCGATTTTTTTTATATATTTCTTTATTTACCTCTTCAACGATCTGCTAATTCTCATCTGAGAGCGGAAATCTTAGATGCATCATGAAATAATCAGCCAGTTGATGGTCAGCTGAAAGGCTACGAATCAATTTCCAAAAAATCATTTCTCATAGACAACCAGTTATGCGACAAAAAGTAGATGTTTGAGAAAATAGAGAAATGTAATGAAGAAAAATTATACGCCTTTTTGCAAAATGTAAAAACGTGAAATGTTGACATTTTTGTATCATTGTAAGATTCATGGATTAACCAAGATAAATTGAGTGTATTTATTATATCCTACCCCCTTTCCCCAGTGGGTAAGTATTTTCAATCGATTTATATTGACAACAGAATATCAAAGTATGTATCAAGTTTTTCGTCGCAAAAAAATGACATCGAGGAGTTGTCTTAAAAACACACGAGAGGCATAAATCATTACATTTAAATTTTTTTCGTACACCTGCGTGCATTACATAGCGTAAAAATTCAACAATAATATTGAATGATTAGACTCATTCATATTCCATATTTGCCTTACGTAATTCAAGTAGTATTTTTTAAGTATCTTATGTCATCTGATAATATGGGTTGTGTATTATTAATAGTATTCAAATGAGTGCCACATAAAAACTTGATTAATCCTAATTAGGCTTGGTGACAATTTCCATTTTAAAAACATCTACATGGCTGGCTTTAATAGACTGACGACAACTACTTAGTTTTGTTTGCGGAACGTGTTAGGATGTAACTGGTAATCCTTTCACAATGTTCTTCCATTCTGGAAGTCATAAAAATATCCGAATGTGATTTTCTACCAATGAAGATGGCCTATTTTTTTTTGTGTCCAAATATATCGGCTTTCTCCAAAATGCGAACCCTTTAAGTTGAAATTTGGTGAAGTTATTGAGTTTGATAACCCAAATTAGGTATTTCAAGTATAAACATATATTGTATATTAGATCAGTAGAAATATACAAGCTATTAACAATGATTCAATGATTACAAATAAGTTTGATAAATAGGGATCGACATCAACATCACAAAACCAATTTGGCAAAATATACCGGGCATGGCAAAATGGTTTTATTGTTTTGCGATGAACAGTGCAAAAATTTATATATAAATATATATATATATATATATATATATATACAGTGTCACACATAAAGTACGCAACATATGGACGTTTTTTTTATTAATAGATATAATGAAAATTGGACTTCGCAGTTAGTTTGTGCTTGAAAAATGAGTAAAAAACAGCCTCTTTCCTTTCGTCATGTGCTACTCTAAACCTGTCAAATTTGACATTTTTTTCGAAAATCCTCAAAAAATCATTTTTTTTTAATTTCGAAAGATGCCAAAAAAGAAGTTGCTCGGTTTCCAATTTTATACCTTTGGTCCAAATTTGGACTCG
>JAFIRS010008926.1:0-13481 GCA_018342105.1 Gonioctena quinquepunctata | reverse complement strand
GTTTTGTTATTAATAACTTAGTTTTGTTTATTACCCTTAATCGTTTAATGCAGGTACTAACTACAAAATAACAATAAATCCAGTTCGCATTTATGACGATGTATATCTGTAGTTGTTCGTAAAATAATGTTTTGCTGCTTACTGGTTTATTTTGGGCAAAAAACCCAAGAGACATTTTTTGTTTAGAATGAAACAGGCTATCGGAAATAAATTTTTAAATGGTAAACAAATAATAAGACAAAAAGTTACATTGGAAATAGGGGTTGCGTTTTTCACCCCTTACAACCATGGGGTAAACCAAATAAATTACTGGCTAAGTGTCTTTTTGGTAGTACAAAACGTCAGGTTAATTTCAATATTGTAACTTTTCAGTGCTATGAAAAAATTGTTATACAAATTTTATGTACCCCCTTTAAGGGGCTGTATCTTAACAAGGGATGCTCCAATGAAGTTTCTTTATATGAAAGATCCTATCTTTTTTTCGATGAGGAATCACCTCCTTAAATGTTTTACACTTATTCAGTTACACCCTGTATATATATCCATAGATGAAAGTAAAATATTTGAATTTTATTAGAATAAGAGTACCTAAATAATTTTATTGGTACATTTTCATGACTCATATATTAACCAGAATACTCGAAGAACTGAAATCAAATGTTTTTTCCAAAATATACAATTTTTTATGTCTCGTTCATTGAGTATATCTCTTCAGTTCATCAGGAGAATTTGTAGACTGATTATTTGAACCCAATGGAAATTGAGATATATATATATATTCACAACCAACATAGATTTACTATTTGAAAATACATATTAATACCGAATACCTACATATGTTACACAAGATTGTTATTGCTCTTCAAGAAGGAAGTTATTCATATTTTTTTATGAAGTCGATTGACACAATTGATTTATAATTTTTTTATCATATAATTTTCTGATTCAAATCGAAATATAAAAATTGATATACTTATACTCTTCATCTCTCATAATTTCCACAAATGAAATGAAGAGATTACGCGGCTATGGGAAAATCATAAAGCAAATGAATCATTTGGTTACCACAATTGAATTATTCAATGCCTCAACTATGTATTTTCATTATCCATAAAAAAATCATGTAACATCAGAGTGGAGATGCTACAATATATAGGGTTTTGTGTCTTCTCAGGTAATCCACAGTTTATTTCCAATTCTTCGCTGGTGGAAAAATTTCAAAGTACCTAATTAATTATTATTCCATGAACCATCGATTGATATATATATATATATATATATACATATATATATATATACATATATATATATATATATATATATATATATATATATATATAATATATATATATATATATATATATATATATATATATATATATATATATATATATATATATATATATATATATATATAGGAGCGTGATGTGAATTTTTTTTTAATGTTACTTTCTTGCTCGAACTCGACAAAATAAAAGAATAACCGGTCACACAGGGTGATCAATTTTTTCTGGGCGGGTCTCAACTTTGTTTTTATCAAATGGCAACCTGTATTTTTCAAGATTTTTTCGGTTTCTACATGAAAAATAAAAGTTACTTCATGTAGGTATTTTTTTTCCAAAAATATTGACGCGTACGACATTTTTAGCATGAGTTTTTTTGATAATATTTGAAATCATAAAGTTGTGTCAAGTCCCATTAAAATTGATTTTTGATCAAATATTATACGTTGGTGACTCTCTCAAACGATATATCTAAAATCGACCTGTGATATACAGGGTGCGAAAACAGCTTGCCACGCATTATAAATGAACATTTTGCAAAATATTCCTTATTTCAAATGGAACACCCTGTATATTATCGATCCATTAGAAGCGCCAACAAAAGATCTACAAATTTCATCAACCATTCCTTATGGTTAAGTTCAATAGTTTTTCTTTAATTCTTTCAGGGGCATCTCTGAAAACATGAAACTGCATCTATGTGGGCAACAACTAAATGAGTACTCGATAAGTACTATTCATTTTATTTCTTGAAGTAGGCTGAAAAAAATTAAACAAAAAAAAAATCAACTTTTTTACAAAAAAAACGGAGTTGGTATTGAAAGGTACCAAAAAAACGCCACGGCAGACGCATTTTCTTACCAAAAAACACGTCAATAATGAGAAGACAGCTCCTAAAGTTTGTGGTATATCATTTGAACCACTGCGCATATGGTCTTTTTTGGAAGTAGGTTTGAAAGAAATTTGTATTCCTTGCAAAATTATTTTTATTTTTTAAATCGTAGCACAGCGTTTTCGACTATATAATAGTCATTATCAGTGTGTACCTGCAAGTAAGTAATACCTCATGAAATTGTGTATAAAATATTTTGACATTTTGAAATATGAAAATTTTAGGTTACTCACACGTCAGGTTTACAAGAAGTCCATCAAAACAGTTTCCAGTTTGTATAAAATAGGTAAAAACCTTAGGTACATATAACATGTTAAAACATTTCTTAAAAATGATGATGATGATGATGATAAATTGATGTACCTATTTCATTATTTTAAAATTGAATTCCACATGGTTTCATGGAAGTCAATGTTGAAGTGAAGAAGGAAACACTTCAACATTGACTTCCATGAAACCATGTGGAATTAAATTTTATAATAATGAATTACATCAATTTATAACACTTGAGTGTTTCCTAAGAAATGTTTTAACATGTTATATGTACCTTAGGTTTTTACCTATTTTAGAATTTATAGCTAGGTTTCCTACGATATAAAAAAAATATTTTCGAAATACAAATTTCTTTCAAACCTACTATTTCATTACGTGCACACAACTCCAAAAAACTTCAATTTTTTGGAAGTGGCACAAAATATGGACCATTACCCCTCAAAGAGTTCAAACACTTTTTTGTTAAAAAAATGACAATCTCAAAGATATCTTGTTTGAATTCATAAAACGTGGCCGAACAATTGTTTAATTTTTATATGTATGTATCACATTTTTCTGAATGAAAAACCAATTGGATGCAGAATTCTACACATAAATCGTGCAATATGAAACCAAACACGATTATAGAAAAAAACGTTTTGAATAGTAGGGGTTTTCCTCTGGCTTTTTAACACTTTCGTTTGATTTTTCTCATCAGAACTCTCGACTATTTTCCGTTTAACCTGTTCCGTATTCTTTGTTTCGTTTTTGTTCTCCTTTCTCAACATATATTCTTCCGCAATTTTATCTTTATTAGGAGTTCTTGACAAAATTAAGGAATATCGTTTTTTTCGTCCACGTGAAGTTGTTTTTCGGGGTGGAGCTTTTGGAAATGGACGAACATCTTCAGGTAAATATTTCAAGTTGGAAACTGATGTGTTTGGACTGTAATGTAGGCTTGAAAGAGAAGTAGAGATGATATCATTTGACAATATATGTATTTTTGAACCATTTGTTTACAGAAGTAAAAACTGTTTATGTCAGGCAAATGTTTTTGTTTCAATTAGCTACAATTTTTGTTATTCGCCCTACAAGAAAAAAACATAAAAAGAGTGTGAAGTTAAAACATTCACAATCAGCTATTAAAAAATATCTCTAAGGTGGGTAGGTAGGTATTCCCAAATGTTTTGGTATAGGGAGACATGACCAGTGGTCAACTCTCCCTAAAATCAATTTATTATTGGAAAATATTTCATTAAGATGATGTTTCACTTCTGCCGAATATTGAGCAGGTCCGCCATCTTGTGTAACCACATTCTATTGCGAATGTCAAGAGGATTATCTTCTAACAGACCTGGTTAATCATTTTGTGAAAAAATTGGGATACATTGCTCCATCCAGATGTCTCTCAAAAAAGTATGGACCAATAACGTATTCTCCAAAGATGCCTCCCCGGACATTTATTGACCCCTATAAAGTTAGCAAATTGTCGTAAATTTGTCGTAAATACAAAAAAATTGTCGCGCTCTTAGTTTTTTTCATAGCTGTGCTAACTTGATATAAAGTTACTACGGCAAATCTCAGAAATATTATTATAGGTATTTGTCGTATGATTGTCGAAATCCATTATCTAAATATAACAAAAATGCACTAAAATATATTTTAATGAAAATAAACGCCGTTTTATGGATATTTCCTGGTGTCCGCGAAAATTTCGAGTATTTGGCAACATTGCATTCATTAAATTTATCTGATTTGTGCATTTCACCTGGAAAGGCAAAATATAAGTGTATTATAATTTTGAATTCGAGTTTTCAGAAGTTTTTTTGTAAACGATGATTAATTCTAAAATTCCAATATTTTCAACAATGCTCATTGTATATCCGAAAACCGAAATTTCATAAAACAATTGTCGAGTGACCAAAACACAATTGTCGTGCACATTTTGAAATTCCCCTTTTTTGAAATATACCCTGTATCTCCGTTGGATAATGTTTTTTCCAGTCTTAAACTCACTTAACAATGGTCGAATGACCAAAACATAATTGTCGTGCGAATTGTGAATTTCCTGAAGCAGAAGGGCGCACATTTTTTTTCCTGTGCTAACTTGATACCAAGTTAGCACTGCCACTGCAATAAATTGTTAAACGTGAGTCGACATCACATTTATTTTTATGAAAATTTGTCGAATAATTGTCGAGATACATTCAACCTGATAAAAATATGCTGAAACATATTTTATAGAACATATAAGCATTTTTATTATATTTCAGCAACGCCCACTGTGTAGAAAAAACATGTGCGCCGTTCTTCTGCTTCAGGAAATTCAAAATTTGCCTGGAAATTATATTTTGGTTATTCGACATTGTAAGGTGAGTTTTAGGCTGGAGAAAACAATGTCCAACCGAGAGAGCTTGTATTTCAAAAAAGGGTATTTCCAATTGATTTATCGTTCTCAACGTTTCTTTGCTTCGGAAATTCAAAAAGTGTAAGTCAATTATGGTTTTTGTTCATTTGTTAGGTGAGTTTTTGACTCTAGGAAAAAATGTTCAACTGATACACAGTGAGCGTTGGTGAAATATCATAAAAATGCTTCTATGTTCTATAATAGTTATTTATGCAACAAGTGCAAAAAGTTAATGTTTATTGCACACGTCGAGTGCAATAAACACGTTTTTCACGAGTTGCATACAATATTTGAAGAAAAAAATGGCAGACATCTGTATAGTCAAACCATTTACAATTGCAGGAGCATGAAAAACAAGTTTCTTAGTCTTGAGGCGGAATTCTTTGAGAAGCAGAGGCGGAGATAACTAATTTTATTTAGATATTTAAATATTTTTAAAATACGTTAAAATAAAAAAATATGCCATAAACGAGGAAGTATGTATTGATAGGCAATCGGATCATCATAATTTCATTTTTCCATGGTCGAAAAAAAGCCATATTTTCCATCAAAACACAACACAGCTATAGCACATTCTAAAACCTATTTCGATCCCAGACCAGAGACGCTACTGGCTTTCATTTACTCAGACCTCCTGAAACTGTTGATTTATCAGTCTCAACGTATATAGCATTATCATTGGCTTGCGGTCACTCAAACAGGTGTCACTCAAACCCACGTTGACTATCTGTTGATCTTCGGATCTCCGCCGGAAAAAATTTCCTCGCATATACGCTCGTGAAAGCATAGTGAGTTTTTGATTTCCTCCCTATCGAAACAGCTTCTGCAATCGAAAATGATTTAACTATATAGTTAAGTATAGGCAGCAAATCAAAATCTCAATTCGCTTACACGTAAACATTCTCCGTCGGCGTACCGAAGATCAAAAGAAGAACAAAAGAGCCGATAGTCAACGTGGGTTTGAGTGACAGCTGTTTGAGTGACCGTAAGCCAATGATAATGCTATATACGTTGAGACTGATAAATCACCAGTTTCAGGAGGTCTGAGTAAATGAAAGCCAGTAGCGTCTCTGGTCTGGGATCGAAATAGGTTTTAAAATATTCTATAGCTGTGTTGTGTTTTGATGGAAAATATGGCGTTTTTTCGACCATGGAAAAATGAAATCATGAAGATCCGATTACAAACTTCCTCGTTAATGGCATATTTTTTTATTTTAACGTATCTTAAAAATATTGAATATCTAAATAAAATTACTTATGAAAGATAAGTGCCATGTGAAGTGGAATGAATAGAAAAATCGAATTAAACGGTTTTCTTCACATAAGGGATTCAATATAAAATTGAACCAGAAAATGGTAGATCTCAGGTGAAAAACAACTACTTTCCTGGCAAATACCACGCAGAACGTTGAATGATATTCACCTGTTTTTCACCTGAGATCTACCATTTTCTGGTTCAATTTTATATTGAATCCTTTATGTGAAGAAAACCGTTTAATTCGATTTTTCTAAAATTAGTTATCTCCACATCTGCTGCTCAAAGGATTCCGCCGCAAGACTGGGAAACTTGTTTTTTATGCTTCTGCAATCGATAATGGATGAGCTATAACACTACAACTTTGGAGTGTCTATATGGGTATGCTTGCGCTTGATCTGAGGTGGCGCTACCAGTCGGAATTATCAGCCTGATAGTTCTCGCCTCAGACATGGCAGTGAAGTAGATATATTTGGATCAATCAATTTGGGTTTGCAGACATTAGGTGTTGTCTGCATGACCTACCCTGTACTGATTAGGGACAAAAACCCCGAAACCGGTATACAGGTGGTCAACCCGAATTGCATTGGTTGGAATGTATCTGCTTCACAGCAAGCAATTGCAAACTAACCTCTCAATAGAAAGGCTTTGCACGATTATTCATAAGATGTCGTCCAACGTCCGTCGAAGCATTAGCCAGGGAAGTAGTTGTTTTCTTATGGATAGTTGAGCCACTTCACTAGCCCCCTATAATTTGGGGTTGGTTCACAGTGAGATTCCCAGATTCAATAAGGACATCTCTGGGCACATGCAGAAACTCACTACTATGTGTTACACCAGGTGACATAGGATATCGGGCCACCCCTGTAACTTATGCATTCGTGAACTGATTTTTCTGAAATTTGGTACAGTTATATAAGCAACCATTTTGGATTTGATCACATTACAATTCAATACGGCGGACTTTTGGTTATTCTGGAAATTCCAGCAACTTAGTTTTTCAAATGGAACACCCTGTATATTTTTACATTTTGAAGTTCAACAGGTCAAAACAAGTCCAAACCTAATGTCAAACGTAATTTATTCGAAACAATTGAAATTAAAATTGTTTTTTTATTTCACCTAGTGGATAAATGAGATCAAAATTAGTTTTTGTGTCACATCACATTTTGATCAAAAATTATTTTTTTTCAACTGAAACCCCTATGGGCCACCTACATCCCAAGAACATACACTCAGGAAAAAAATTACATATCATTTTTATATTTAACGAATTGTATACATTCAAAAATCTACAACTAGTTCATGAGTTTCCTTGTGTTCGAATAATTTTTCAACTTAGTCAGCTGTGGAAAACAACATTTCTGAATCTTGTCAACTGATTGTGTTTCGCTGTGATCTTCCATCTCTGCTCTCGAAAACCTATAATTTTGATTTTCCATTTCCACTAATTCTCGGGAGTTAACTAGTTCTCGAGAGTTGAGATGCAAGATAGCGAAACACAATTAGTTGACAAGATTAAGAAATGCTGTTTTCCACAGCTTACTAAAGTTAAAAAAATATTCGAACTGCAAGGAAACTCATGAAGTAGTTGTAGATTTTTTAATGTATACAATTTATTACTGCACCGAAATACAAAAATGATGTCATTTTTTTCCTCAATGTATGTTCTAGAGAGACATGTAGGTGGCCTACAGGGGTTCCATTTGAAATAAATAATTTTTGATCAAAATGTGATGTGACTGAATTGATTCATCAATAAGTGACAAAAAAAATAATTTTTCAGAAAAAATTATGTTTCTTTGTTATGTTTGACTCATTGAGAATAGCCTAGACCAAATCTCATTTATCCACGAGGTAAAATAAAAAAACAATTTTAATTTCAATTATTTCAAAAAAGTTTCACTTGACATAAGGTTTGGACTTTTTTTGACCTGTTAAACTTGAAAATGTAAAAATATACAGGGTGTCCCATTTAAAAAAAAACAAAGTTGCTGGCACTTCCAGAAAAACCAGAAGTCCGCCATATTGGGTTGTAATGTGATCAAATCCGAAATGGTTGCTTATATACTGTACCAAATTTCAGAAAAATCCGTTCACCAATGCAGAACTTATGGGGGTGGCCCCATATCTGTGTCACCTGGTATATACATATATATATATATATATATATATATATATATACAGAGTGACCCCTTTGAAAGCGGGCCACTTCTCTAAAACTGTTATTTACCATCTGATTCAGAAGTTTTTTTTCCAGTAGATAGAGCATCAATAGTTCTAGTTGAATGCCATAAATTCGAATTAAAAATAAAAATTTCACGGCCTACTTCGAATTTTTTTCAAGATCAAAAATCCAAAAAACATACTAGCGATTTTTTTTATAAAATTTGACGACGCCACTGGATTTGTGAGGTTTTCAAATGGGTGTGACCAAAATTTCACATTTAAATTATTTTTTTTAACAGAAATATAGCATAACTAAAATATTCATATCAATATCGAAATAATTCAAATAGTTGTCATATAAATCACCATTTTGTAAATAATATGGTTTCAAATACTCTTTCAGAACATAACTCTATGTGGGATATGTTATGTCTCTTAGAACACTGCAGTTTGTTGTCGAAGAATAGAAATGCACATCTTTACATCCAATAATATAATTACCAATATTAATAATATAAATGAACTACTACAAAAGAATGTATTGACATGACAGTGGCTACACATTAAATTTCGGACTGTTCAACCAAATCTCCATTCAATTCGATACATTTATCGTATCGTTTTCTAATGTTAACCATAACATTCGATAATTGGTTTGGGGTGATATCTCTGCAAGCCTGTCCTATTCTTTCACGCAGTTCCTCTTCGTTCGTTGGGCGAGTTTTGTAAACTTTTTCTTTAACGAAGCCCCATAAAAAAAATCCAATGGAGTCAAGTCCGGGGATCTGGGGGGAAACTCGATCAATGCACTATTTCGCCCTATCCACCGATTAGGAAAATTTTCTTCCAACCAATCTCTTACAATCCTGCTATTGTGGATGGAACAGCCATCTAATTGAAATAGAAGATGAGCCTCTTCTGCCAGTGAAAGTTCATCCATAGCGTTGGAAAATTCGTTTTTCAAAAAATTCAAAAAAATTTGACCATTCAAATTGCTTTAAAAAAAAAGGGGCCAATCATTTTGGTATGAAATATTCCACACCAAACATTTATTTTTTGTGAGTAGTGTCTTCTGCAATTTATTATCCAATGTGGATTTTTTTCCGTCCAGTACCTTGTATTCTGAGAATTAACTGTTCCATTGGTTGTGAATGTTCCCTCGTCACTGAACAAAATGTTGTTCAGAAAATTCCTGTTATTTAGATATTCTCCTTGAGCCCCTAAACTATATACTCCATCCTCTTTTCATTATCGCCTTCTTCTAAGGTGTGAAGAAACTTTGGTTTAAAGGGCTTCATCTTCTTCATCACTTGTTTTCGGATTATTATTAAATTAATTTCGAATTCATTCAGAATTATTTCGTCTCTGTCTTTGTACCATATTACTATTGGTCAGAATATGTTTACAAACAGCTCCATACTGATTGAAAATTTGGTTTATTCGGCCAAATGTAGCTCTGCTAATATTTCGACGCTACGGATGCATGTTATTGAAAATTCTACATACTTCCCTTTCGGATCTGTTGTTGTGACCACGAAGTCTTACAATTTCAATTTTCTCCTGCAAAGTCAAATTATCAGCCATACTTCTTCATTAGTATCTGTACTTGAGTAGTTATACATTATTAACACTGACAAATTTGTGTCTTTTCGTCTATTGTTCTGATGACTTGTCATCACTATAGCGACTAAAGTTACAAACCTTCCAAAAGAAAATAATATTTTTGAAATGTGGTATTCCAAGCATGTTTGAATGAAACCAAGATTGATATTTGGAATAACTGTCAACCACCAAAGAGGAACTGCATGAAAGAATAAGACAGGCTTGTTGATCGAATCTTATGGTTAGTTAGCATTAGAAAATGGTAGAATAAATGTATCGAATTAAATCGGGATTTGGTTGAAAAGTACGAAAATTAATATATATGCAATCTCATTTCAATCCAATCTTTTGTTGTAGTTCATTTATGTTATCAATATTGGTTATTATTGATTATTGAATATTGATTACTATTTGATGTAAAGTTGTATATTTAATTTCTTTGGCAAAAAACTGCAGTGTTCTGATGGACATAACTATCTCCTCTATACTATGGAGTTACGTTTGGAAGAAACATAATTTAACGCCATTTTGAATAACTGCTAACGACCTGAAAGAGCATTTTTAACGATATTTTCAACAAGATTGTGATTTATATGACGACTTTTCGAAATATTTTGATGAAGTGATATGAATTTTACTCATGCCATATTTCTGTTGAAAAAAATAATTTCATCGTGAAATTTTGGTCACACCCATTTGAGCATCACAAATTCGAAGTAGGCCGTGAAATTTTTATTTTTATTTCGAATTCATGGCATTCAACTAAAACTATTGATGCTCTATCTTCTGAAAAAAAACAAACTTCTGAATCGGATAATGAATAACAGTTTTAGAGAGCTGGCCCACTCTCAAATGGGTTACTCTGTATATAATTCTAATAATATAATAGTACCAAAATGATATTTGAATTCTAGGCATATAACTGAACAAATTAACTCTAGATTCACGTTAATAAAGGGAACAAATGAAATAATATCAATGGAAAAACGATTTCTCCTGGAACACGGTTTAATGACCTACTCAGAAAGTGATTTTTCAAATGTAGGGGCACTTAATTTTGCCTGCCCGACTTCAACTTAACAATTCACGGTTGTGATATTTTTTCTCTGTTCCTTAAAATAGGCCCCTTTGGCTACGACTTTTCTTTTCAACAAGATTTATATATTTGGCTTTGTTTTACAATTGTTTATGCTCGGCGATTTCCCTGAGCTTAAACAACGTAAAAAACTGGGCGTGGATACATATTACAAAGCATCACAGTATTTTCGTAATATAAAATAACTTACATCCACTCCAAGGCCGTTGGAGGGGGGGGGGAGTTGAATCCCCCCAATGGAGCCAATAACGTTTCTCGAATCACAGAAATAATATTCTTCAGGAGCATAACTATAACTTGTGAAAGTCGGAAACTTTTGCTCTGCACGTATTTTCCGCATTCTGCATTGTATACATTGCGGCCGTTGTTCAGATTTGGTCAGTTCCTGAATTCGAACAGCGGGGGAAAAACTTGTTATATAATTTTATTATACGTCAGTGGCTTGAATTCGGCGTTTTCCCTGATCTCAATACAATGGAAAACTGAAATTCACTAATTGAAGAACTCAAACAACTGAAAACATAACTCAACAATTATAAGGGCGGACAAATCTGTAAATTACATGTGAAAAATTTCCCTCGATAAAACACCTGCAAGAGCTTAATTGAGAATTTTTTTCCGCGAGGACACCAATATTAGTTTCAGAGAGAAAAAAATATAATCATCCACTTTATATTGTTCAACTTGGCAAATAAATCATATATATTTGCCTTCAATCCAACCAACAATTGACTAAAGTTTCAATATTACCCTGAGCTGAACTGTCTAAATATCAAAAGCAAAAGAAATATAATGGGTATTACTCATAAAATCACCAACTAATCGAATGGCAGTAAATTAAACAATCAATCGATTTCACGAGAATTGCGTTTACCACTTAATAAAAATAACATAAACCAATATTCACACAGTAGTCTTCTGATTAAATTAAACTTTACGGCAAATGATCGAATAAAGGGAACAATAATACAGAAATAAAATTTAGATTCAACGGTAAATAATATTACAAATGAAATCATAACAATGCAGAAATGATATTTACTTCAATTATTTACCGGTAACTAATTGCATCAATGAAGGAATACTATTGCACAACTAAGATTCAAATGCCACGACAGATAATTGAATAAATGAAATAATAATAATGCAAGAAATAATATTTAAATTCCCGGCAAATAATTGAACCAAATGAAATAATAATATATGCAGAAATAATAAACTTCGGGTGCTTCAGCACACAGAGAAACCAAGCTCAAATACAGTTTATTCACAATTTCCACTTACGGATACTTCAACGCTTCTGGATCACTCTTTAATAATTATTACTCTTGTCTATTTTTTTCACACTACTTTCGCTACGAAGTTATTGGAACAAGCCTTGCGGAAGAACAACAGGAACAAGCTTCATCGTTCCTTTTATAAGTATCAAATTTATGTCAGAACTTGACGAAAAAGCCCATTAAGAACGGCGCGCCTTTTGTTCCTTTTAGGGTAAGAACGGCGCACTTTTTGTTCGATATATCGAAACTGGACCGGTAATCTGAAGCATGATTTCGTGCCTGTTACAAAAAATGACGTGGTTTTCTTTCCCGTCATTTACAAAAACCATCACTGGAGCTTTTCACCTTTTTTATCAGATATAGAAAAACTCCGTTATGTTTTATGCATGATGTTGACGTGAATTCCAGTAGCTTTGGGTATGTACATTGATTTTCTAACATGGGAATGAAATATTTTTCCAGTCCGGAACCAATAGAAACCCCAAATAGGCAGGGACGTACCAAAGTTATGTTAAATTTCATGTAGCCGTTCTTAGTAAGGGAGCTCTAAAAAAATGCTACGTTACAATATTTTGAATGAAACATCCTGAATATAATTAAATTTTTTGCCTTGCTTTTCGATTATTTTTGTATAATACTTCCCCATATCTATCTCCAGCAGTTTTTGAGAAATTCTATGGTTTCCTGATTTTTTGTGCAGAACATAGACTCAATTAAATGTTTATTACTGCGATATAAAAGCGAGTTTCTATCGAAATCAGATCGGATTTTGCCCTATTTTGTATTGCTAGCTATGAAATGTCATGGAACATGTCATTATATCACATCAATAATGAATTAAACTTCGATTTGAAAAGAATCAAAATGGAGGGCAACTACCATTCAAATGAAGATTCGATTAAATTGTTCATTTTCTTGGTCAATATGATCAAATTATAGCAAGAACATGCAGAAGGTTCAATGAAATGTATCCCGATTTACAACCAATGAACGAGAGGATATTTGTACGATTACAAAATAATTTCATCAGTTATGGGTCGAAAGTGAAAGGAAAACGAAATTTACTAAACTAATAACAAACTATTTTCGTTATGTAAAATAACAAACAACAAAACGGTTAGTTAAACAGCATCAATTAACAATGTTGATACAGTAATATAATTTGTATAGAAATTTAGAAAAAAGTTCACAATAATTGTTCAAAATGAACATCGTTGGTTTCCATTTTAAAATCCGGATACTTGT
>JAFIRS010008925.1:0-13489 GCA_018342105.1 Gonioctena quinquepunctata | reverse complement strand
GAAAAATATAAACCCATCACTAGACTGTGCTAGAATATCTGGTATATGAACGTATTTCCCCCATCCAGGTGATATCGGATGCTTATGTCCACGATCTGTCATTCTACTCCTTCCATCGTCCTGTTTAAAAAAAAAACAGTGCACAGAATATATGATTATTATTATCATAATGGTTTACTGCGAAGATGAAGAAGCGCCACTAAATTTTTTTTAAATCGACAATGACACGATTATATCCCAATGCACTTGTACTTGGACAATCGTGAATGATAGGGATCACGTGGAGAATCTGATGTTACTCTTGACAATTTCCGATTGGAAGTGAAAATTGTCAATTGCCAACTCAATGTGATAGTTCTCGACTTGAAATAATTATTGTAACTTCAAATTGCGAGGCCGACTCGATGTACAATTGTCACTTCAAAATGACAATCATTGACAATGTGACAATTGTCACTTCCAAGTGGCAATTGTCGACAGAGTGTGACAAAGTGGGAATTTTCAACTCAAAGTGACAATTGTCCCTTCAACGTGACAATAGTATTATGCACTTGCACTTGAACAGTCGTGGAAATCGCCATTAATCATAGGGAGTACGTGAAAAATCTTATGTAATTCTTGAAAAATTCTGTCTAATAAAATTATCGGAAGTAGTTGTCATAAAAAATTATCCGAGTGTGCCTCTATACAGGGTCATTATCAAAGGGGTTTTATTGAAAACATTCAAAAAACCATAAAAAAAGGAAATTTTAAATTTTTGGGGATCAACTTCTGGACATGATCATTACAATTGAAATATTTACATACTCCGTTCACTTTCTGGTATATAGCGGAGCAGACATCAACTTCCTTATTGAATGGAATATTCTGTATTTTATTATTCATCCGGATTTTTCATCAATTTTCAGTATCTTTATAGCAAATAACCCCGGTGCTCAAGTTTAGGAGTCCTTTTTGAAGTTTTAGCGTTATCGAAGATAAAGCTTTCATAGCTGAACCTAGGTTCAGATACTATCAGATAAAGTGATAGTGTGATTCGATTGAGAAACCGAATTCATAATGAAATGCAGGATTATCCTATTTGGAATAAATGGAAGTTGTAAATAGTTCAGTAACAATCACAAATTCTCCTCGTGTATAGTTCTTCGAATATTTCTAGGCAACCTCCATCAGGGATTAATCTGCAAGTACCCTACATCGACAAAAATGTCTGATACTAAATTCCCTACAATCTTTCTAAGTCTGATTTGCAACGAAACGGAAACGTAACCATTATTCCTAAAACTCGCCCAATTCAATCTTTTCACAATAACATTATATAGCGAAATCTTCTTCAAATTGATTTTTCTTGTGGCATTTTTTCACTGCCACTGTGGTATGAATTTATCATTAAGATTAGTGTATAGATTTTTGAAGTGCCATTCCATAAGTTTTGTAACAGCCGTTTCATAGAACAGGTATCATTGAAAAATCTCCAGGCATTTATTTTATTCCTTTAGGCGAATTATTGAGTTCCATGGATATTGGACATGGTCCACAAGACACGAGTTAATGTTTGTTTCAGGAAATATTTAAAATTCACGTGGTGGAATATCTCTGAATATCAAACTAACTCCTTGTTTAGGATTAACCAATTTGAATATATTTATTTCAGCATATGCTTATCTCATATTCCGTTCGGATTATTGGAATCCCAAGGGTTATTACCAGGTTACCAATCCTTGATTGCTTCTCTTGAAGAAATGATTATCTATTGATTGTTTCTTAACTAATACTCGATGGATAATCAATTTCGAATTATGCAAATCATTGATTAATACTCAGGCTTTCAATGAGTTTCTAGGTGAGAAAGACGCATATAAAAGTGGGAAATTTTTCGTTTCAGCGGTGTTGAGAACTTATTCTCATTTCAGCAGTGTTGTTACATATGTTTAATTTTTTTTGGTTACCAACGAAGGACGCCGCACGGTACGATGAATTCAAGACATACCAGCAAGTCCAAAAATGGTGTGGAAAACACCAAAGCCATCCGACTTGGCCTGGACACTTGGTACCAATGGGCTCACTCCAGTAACAATGTCAGAGAAACCTGCCCCAAATACCTCATTGAATGTAATTTCATGCAATTGCAAAAAGGGAAGCGGTGGAGAATGTGGCGGCGAAAAAAGAGGGTTGGAGTGCTCTGGTATTCAGATTCTGCAGTGGTGAATCATGCGAGAATGCACCAGAGGTCATCATCGAGAGCGACGACTGAGATTAGGCAATGACATTGATGGAAACCCAGATTCTCATTGACAAAAATGGGTTAGAGGATAACACTGACAACGAAGACGATTACGAAGACATCAGAATCAACCAACCAGGACCATAAAAAAGAAAGTCATAAAATACGGAACAAGAAGCGAACTGATTTGTAAAAAAAAATTGCATCTGCAGATTAGACCTGCTGAGGAAACCACAATTTAAAAAAGCCGTTCACTCTACCTCACGGTGGTGTGGAAATGAGTTGGCTTTGAAATTACAAAATTATAATTATATAGTGAATAGCTACAAATGATTTCTTCAAATGAAAAAAACGAGCTGGTGGAGGATTTTTTGGAAGAATGTTCACGTTTCCACCGCTGTTACTCGTTAAAAAAAAATATAATTCTAATTCTACCCCACTTTTTGATAGGAAAAAACCCCCACAGATGGACGAGAAGTGTAGTACAGAATAAGGAATTCAAATGAACGTTCATCCATGCATAAACTATACTTCCCGAAGAGTGAATCTATTACCAACATCATATAAGGTATATGAAATATATAATACATGTACATCATCATATATATCACACCATATCCTAGGAAGCTGCCAATTGTAACTCAGTAACAATCATCACATCGGGTCGATAACTACCACATCGAGTCGACATTTGACAATTAGAGTCGATAATTGTCACTTAGAGTCGACAATTATCACTTAGAGTCGACACTTGTTACTTCGAAGTAAAAATTGTCACTTGGGGACAACAATCATCACTTTTGAGTGAAAATTGTGTCTTTAAGGCGACAATTGTCATATCGTATCGACAATTTTCACTTTGAAGTGACAATTGTCACTTCGAGTCGACGAATGTCAATTCAAGTGGACAATTGTCACTTCAAAGTGGCGCACACTGAGGCAATGGAGCTCCAAAATTGGCATTGAATCTCAGACATTGTGAATGGATTTCTGATTGGAATAATGTTTTGTAGATGTGATATTGGACTAGAACGAAGAACATAAATATTTAAAACTCATTTGGCAATAGGATTAAATATACTTACACTTTATATTATAATAATTGACATAACTTCAAACATTGTTCAGCGTACTCACTATTATCATCGTTTTTACTGTTATCATCATCATCCTCCGTGCTATCATTATTGTTCCCACTCTCATTATCTTGATTATTTCCAATATTGATATCATCTTGATCAAGGAAATGAACGGTTGGTGATTTCAATGAATTCAAGACTTATTTAATGTGGGTGAAGTATTTTTTATAAATCTCCGCTTGCTCGTGATTACGTGATAGGACATCGATGAAAATTAATGTTCCATGGGTATACTTGTTAACCAAATATGTAGCAGTATTATGAGCAATGTTTCTGAATTTTTTGACATCAATATCTCTTGTGAGCGAGGAAATGACATGGATATATTTGGCCATCCCACTATAATTAATTTTAAGAAATATTTTATTTCTACATGCGTCTTTCTAGCTTGATTTGAATCTGATTGAAAATGGGATAACTTATTTTTCAAATTCCACCCTCTCCATAATTTTTGGTTAGATTTTCAAATGATTCATTGTACTTTTGATCATATGATGAAAAAATATTTTATAAATACGATCTTGGAACTCGTGTCTGGAAGTCAACGTATTACAATAATATGTAATCAATACGTGAAAGGCTCTAAAATTACCCAAATAACAATAAAAAGTGCAAATGAGTGCAAACAATGGAAATAATTTCAGAAATACAATTATCATACGATTACCAGAAACAAAAATTAAGATCTGATCCCACTCGTAACACAAGTAACAGTCTGCATATTTCTGAGAAAAACTTTAGGGAAATAACATTTATCAGTCATTTCATTTTAAAATAATTTCCATCAGACATGAACTTCTTCATAAACAATGATCATCTTAATTATGACATGACGAGAACTCAAATATTCTATAAAAATAATTAATAAAAAACCTTTTTAAAGAAAAACTTTTATTCATATGATCTAAAATGTAAAACATAATTGTTTTGGATGTGCGACGTAGGTTATTTCGGGAGTTATAGATTCAAAAGCTTGTCGCGCAGAATTTTCAGTTCGAATATATAACCGACAATTTTGAAAATAAGTTCATAACTTCCGACCCCGAAAAAACTCGTCCGTTATCTTGAATTTATGAATTTTGACAAAATATTCATAATCAACGACCCCGAAAACCCCTACACACCAATTTTGAATAGAGTCGGATCATAATCACAGAGAGTGTCCGCCATTGTGGAGCCGCCATTTTGATTTCATGAATTAAGAGGAAGCAATTATAATAATAATGCCGCCATTTGAATTTCTGAAAGTTGAAAATTTTATCATAATCTCCGATCCCAAAACTCGCCACATAGGTACCAATTTTCAATAGAAGAGGACCATAATTACAAATCTTTTCCGCCATTTCGGAGCCGCCATTTTCAATTCCTGAATTTTGACATTGTAATTATAATCTCCGACCCCAAAAATCCCCACAATTGAATTTTCAATAGAATAGGAACATAATTACAAATCTCGTTCGCCATATTGGAGCCACCATTTTGTTTTTATCCTTCAACAAAAATTTCATAATGCATTGTCACCGAAATTATAAACCTGCCAAATTTCAAGTTGGACGGGTGACTAGAAGTGGTTCTAATTCAGGTTGCAAGATTTGACCTAAACAAACCAACATACAAATATTGCAAGTTAAATAAAAGCTTGTAAAAGAAGTTAATTGAAAAATTTAAAAACTCGACTGCGTGAAAAGTGAACTTTAAAATAGATGGAAACAAGTTGACCAGCAAATATTGTCAGAAAATTATTTTAACTATTAAACTTAATACTGTAAACAATCTCACGTAGTCAGAGGCATCTTCTTTAATTTAACATTAAAAATGCGAGAAAACATTTCAACATTATATCACTATGGAGTAGAAGAGTAATCTCTCATATTTTATTTTTACACAAAATCATCTCAAATTCCGTAGATAATGCTAATATACTGAATAAAATTCAAATCAACGTTCCCATTCGGCCACTTAGAACTAGCCACTTGTTCCGCATACCATTTCGGAGAACTAATTCGTCTCAAAACTCTCCTCTATGTAGAATTGTTCGAAATGCTAACAGGTACACTGATCAAATCGATATTTTCTCCAAATCCCACCAAAAATTAAAGTCCACTTTGAAACGACTCATGTAGCAAAGAATTTCTGCTTAAATTAGTAAAAGCAAACAACTAACAAAAAACCACTTTATCTTTGTTACTTTGTCTCAATTGCTGTCTGAAATTAGTATTGGTATATAAGTTTAAGTATAAGTAAAATCAAATGTAATAATGTAGGTACTTTAGTGGACTTTTGTCTGTCTGTATCTTTCATGACCATTAAATAAATAAATAAATAAAATGGAGATATATTATTGCCTCCGACTGCGTGAGATTGTTAACAGAATTAAGTTTATTAGTTAACCCCCTAAAACATAATTTTCTGACAATATTTTCTGGTCATCTTGTTTCCATCTTTTTTAAAGTTAACTTTTTAAGCAGTCAGGTTTTTTTATTTTACACTTTTCAGATAGGATTTTTCATAATATGGCGTCTGGTTGTCGCCATATTGAAATTTGTTACAGTGTGGCGTCTGGTTGTCGCCATATTGAATTTTGATCATTACTGTCTTGTCCTTATTCACAATATGGCGTCTGGTTGTCGCCATATTGAATTTTGATCACTGTCATGTCTTTAGTGACACTCGCAAGATTAAGAAAATTTGATTGACGTGAGAATCATCAAAATCAGCCCACGCATTTGGTCTCTAGAGCGCCACAAAGGAACAAACATATAACATGATAACACATTACCCTCATTTGCATCGCGTGGTCGGGTAAAAAGGTACAATCTTATCCAAACACTATAGCTACTTTTGGTTGATTCAGGAATATTCACAGAAAAGCATGTAGATTGTAGGGGGTCGATATGGTTCTTCAGCCTCTGCGAACCTCGACCTATAAGATCTTTTGTACATTACCTCGTTCATTCGAAGCACATAATTCCGAGGCTCCTAACAAAGTTTGTCAGTTTCCTGGGAGCTGAGTTCCTGATGTCTGAGGGCGTTAATGAAACCCCTTCGAAGAACTTAAGCCTTTTGCAAAACAGCGCTCGGCAGTCGCAAAGCAGGTGATCTGCAGTTTTATTAGAGAAGTTCTCACAGTAACAGCGCAGCTCATTGTCTGATCTGTCCATTTTTTCGAGGTGATATGTTAGAGGACAATGTGCGTTGAGCAGTCCCGTTACCAGTTTCAATCCTTTCTTGTCCAACTCGAGAAGCTGTTCAGCTTTCCTTGGCGATGAGTTCAGAAGCCTTTTTGCTTGCCTTTGTCTTTGAATCTTAATTCCGTAATTTTTTATTTGGTCAGCTTCCCAACACCGAAATTCTTCGATGTGGGCTTCGGAGAGACCACACAAAGCATTCTTGGGCGCACATTTCTATAACATGGATTTCTGCTGAAAAAGTGTTGTGGCCTCACCTAGGGGATTTAACAGCCTAAAACTAGGACCCGTTTCTGCTATTCCAGCCCTTTCGTCCATCATGGAACCATCAGTATACCAATTGAGGCCCGTTCGTTGGGAATATATGGTGGTTGTCTACCACCGCTCAATAATTCAATTCAAAATCGCGCCCAGCTGGCATAATATCTGATAGTTCATACCTGGATTCTAGGGGAATATTTTCCAGAATCTTCATATGTCCAGTCAGATTTCCAGCTTCCAAGTTTGATGTATGGTGCAGTCTGAAGGCACCCATTGGCGCTTTCTTCATTACATATGAGTGCAGTGGCGGAAAGTTCAGCTTTACCTCCAAAGCTGTGGGGGGGGGCACGTGAATATTGCCCCTGTGATTCCCAGACAGGCTAACCGCTGCACTTTTTGCAGCACGATTCGTGCCGAGTACTCTTGGGTTTTTTGCCAACATATTAATTAGGCATAAGTGACCATGGGTTTGATTATCGCTTGATATGACCAAAAACTCAGCGGCACGTCCAGGTTGCCGCTGTAGCCTTGAAAGAATGATAGTAATATGGTGTTTCATGTTAGTCTTTGATCTTATGACGCCCAGGTATAAGACTTCTTTGGAAAAAATTAGCTGAGTTCCATTAAGGGTTAGGGCTTCCAGTTCGTACTTTGTCGTCTTTACGAATGGAACCAGCACTGTTTTGCTAGGATTTACATTTAATCGCCCCTTTGCGCACCAGCTTTTGATTATATTTAGGGCTGTCTGCATGCGATTGGATATTGTTTCGTCATGTTTGCTCCTAATAGTGACCAGGTCATCAATTGTGATTCCAGAGTTATTTAGCTTTACTATCAGATTGTCCACGGTCAATGACCACAGCAAAGTCGATTGAGCCCTATCTTGGGGGCAACCTTTTTCCGCTGTCATTCTGATCATTTCCTCTCCGAGCATAGCTATAATGATTCTGCTTTTGAGCATTGCACCTATCCATGTGATCACTGCGGTGATTAATTTCCTTTCTGCTAGTGATCTAATGATGAAGTTATGTGAGGTGTTATCGAAAGCACCCTCTATATCTTTGATAGCACATAGCGACATACTTGTCGTTTCAATGCTTTCAACCAAGCATCGTACAGCATTAATCGTTGATGTGACTGCTTGATAGGCGAACTGTTTCTTGTGAAGTGGTCTGCCCAAGGAGATTGCACTTCTTATATAACAGTCTATAATTTTCTCCATTGTTTTCAGGAGAAAAGAGGTGAGACTGATGGGGCGAAAAGACTTTGGGTCGTCTGCTGGACGTCTCCCAGTCTTTGGTATGAACACCACTGCAGCCTTCCTCCAGGCTTCCGGTATATGACCGAAAATTAAACTGGCCTTGAACAGCCTTCTTAGGAAGGACTCTATTATTTCGAGGCTATTTTGTAGTAGGGCTTTCAATGTGATGCGTCAGTCATAATTTAAATTATTATAAATGCCGAACGTAATATTGCCGGGTTTCTGCTAACAAAGGGATTTGCAATTGCTTGCCTGAGCCTGTATGTGGCTCTAAAGTCGAATCGAGTAAATCGGTGTCATTTTTTCCCGGTTCGAGTTAATATCCTCAGATTGTGTTAATGGTGTGTGATTTAGTTCTAGGTCGCATATGTTTATTCAGACTGATCAATTAATCTTAGGTGAAGCTAGGTATAGTTTTCCCAATATCAATTGCAGAAGCATAAAAAAGTCTTGCGGCGAAATCCTGTGAGCAGCAATGGCGGAGATAACTGATTTTATTTAGATATTTTAAGATTTCAAAAATACTTCATAAATAATGAAAAATGAAAAAAAAAAAGAAAGACAAGCTTTTATTTATACACAAATACATTAAGAAAAAAAAATAATTTCTTTCATTGTTTGATGTAGGTTATTAGAATATTCTAAAACGTATTTCGATCGGCACACACCAAGACCACAGACGCTACTGGTTTTTAATCTTTCAGAGCTATTAAAACACAATTATAACGCGTGATTTATGACCTTCCATCGTATAGACACGCCTATTCAAGCATCGATGTCCGACGATTGGCCCAGACGAATCGGTTGTAGAAAAGCGACAGCTGTCACTCACGTCCACGTCGACTATCTGCTCTTGTGATCTACCGTCTGCCGACGGAAAATGTTTACGAGTAGTACAGATTATTTTTCGTTCAGTTTCTTCGCTCGTGTTAGCGAAGTGAGATTTTATTTTCTCCCTATAGAAACAGCTTCTGCAGTTGATATTGGATGGACTATAACACGTTTGTCTGTGAGTTTTCATTAAATCGAATTTCTCCTGAAAATTGATATGTTTGCTTGTCACGCATGGGAAGTTTAACATTTTGATCTCTAGATGCTCGGTAAGGAAATGTGAATGAGGAAGTAGCAGCTTGAAGCTTGAAAAAACTGACCTGGAAACAAAAAAGAATTACTCCAAAAATCCGTTGCCGAACTAAAAAATGCGAAGGTATGGAATAGCCACTAACCAAGTTTTCCAAAACATACTGAATGGGGAACACGCACGTGTCGCTTTTCTGGAATATTTTGATTTGTCTATTGGCTATGTGCGAAGTGCTTGGTGGGGACAGTCAAATCGATTTCGGCACGTGCTGTGGTAGAAATATGAAACATATCGGGACTGTCAAATTTGTTTTTGATAATTCCACGTTAAATTCGTTATTTTGTAAATTGCACAAATAAGGGGAAAAATACTTTGTGTAAATTTTATACATTTTCAAAATCGGCCTGGAAATTAGAGAAAAAAAAGAAATTGATTATATATTGAAATATTCCCAAAACAAACAAATAAAGACACGAGACCGATCAAATTATAGTTGACAGTTGATAGATTGAAGGAAATGTTACACCCATTCAAAGCGCTAAAAATTGAACTGCGTGAAGAAGTAACGATGCATACGTCCATCAGAGGCGCTAGTAGTACGTTTTCAAATGGGATGAAAAATAAGGCATTTTCAGTTCAGAATTAGAAGAAAACTGAAATATTTATCAAAATTTTGAGTATGTTGCTCAGCTTCTCGGTTGGTGACGTTTATTGGCTATGTGCATGACAGTGGCGCCGCCTAACGAACGCAAGATTCCCTGACTCGGCAATTATTTGACAGTTAGATGACAAGCCATGTTTCGATCCTTTCTATCAAAATCGAGTGAAAAACTTGAAGAAATATGAAACATTCTCGATATCTGAGAACAATTTATAATATTTCTAAGTTAATCCTGTTCTCATAATGAGAACAGGATTTGAAAGCATACAACATATATTTCCAACCTCAAACTGTGATGATGAAAGGTAATGAAATAGCTTCGGCACATTTGGGAAATGTTGAAGAACTGAGAATTACCGGCCAAAGTTATTTAATACAGCCCATATTATTAGTCAAACCTCAGTGAAATTAACATCCTACAAAACATCTCTGAATATAAGTTCCCTGCGTTGTTGTTGAGTTGAGCTGGATTCATTTCAGTTACTTTTCCAGATATTGGTTGATTTGGTGAGACTATACTATGTTCTTTCTTGCCATGAAACGTTTGAAGAAACGTGTGAACTCAAAATATCGCGAAAATAAAATAATAATAATAACTTTATTCACTCAATTAATACAAATACTTTTACAAAAAATTGGATAGTTACATGGTAGAAGTGGATAATGCGTTTCAGCGATAAGTGCAAGAAAATATCAAATGTTTATAAATGAAAATATATATATATATATATATATATATAGGTATATATATAAAAATAATAAAAAAATTTAGTGAAGCAAACAAAACAAAGCAAATCAGCGTCGGGTGATATAGAATGAGCCTAATAACAAATTGAACTATACTACTTACTATACTATTACATAATTATAAAATATAAAAAATAAATAGAAAATTAAAAAAAAAATTGAATAAGTTTCTAAGCTGGTTTTTCACTTCATTTGGAAGAATATTCAAAAGTTTTTGGGCCAAAAATTCGTTTGATCTTTGACCGATTGATTTAGTCATGAACGGAATGGGATGTAGATCTTTTTGACGTGTGTTGTATTGATGTATACGATTTTCAGTTTTATTGGTTGCATGATAATTGATCATACATTTATAGAAGAATTCCTGCCTCAAATCAAATACTCCAGATTCTTTATAAGTATGTGAGCTCTGTTGGGTAGTCTCTTTTTTATGCAGCAGTAGTTTCAAGAATCTTCGTTGTAAAATTCCTAGAGGGGTTATATGTTTTTTACGTGCTGATCCCCAAGCCAGTATCCCATATTTCAAATGACTGTCGACAAGTGAAAAATAAACAACTTTCATCTCTTTCTTAGGTAATATACCAAATAGAAATCTGAATTTATATATTATGAACTGTAATTTTTTTATTGTATATTAAGGCCCCCTTAAATGGTATCAATGAATATTCCTAAGTATTTGACACTTTTTGTTGGTAGTATACGCCGGTTCGATCCTTTCTCACCTATATCTATGGAATTGAATTCTGGCTTGTTAGATTCATTGCAGGTAAATGGCAAGTACTGAGTTTTATCCAAGTTCATGGTTAATAATTGTTGATCAAACCAATGTTTGATATGTGAAATATCGTTTTGAACTTTGATCTGTAATTCGTTCCAGCTAGTCGCTCTGTAAAAAATAGTCGTATCATCTGCAAAACCTATGACTTCACCTCTACTTTCCATAATGTACAAGTTATTGATATATATTGAAAATAGAATTGGACCCAGGACTGTACCCTGGGGAACTCCATATTCTACATATTCTATAGGTAATTTATTGCCATATATATTCCCAAATCTGACACTTTGAGTTCTGTTTGAAATGTAGCTTTCCAACAACAGCAGGGGTTTTCCTCTTATTCCAATATCTTCTAAAGATTCTAGAAGTAGAGGATGACGACCGATTGCCTTGGCCAGATCTATGAATAAGCACAGACATGGCATACTTTTTATCGAGAGCAGAAAATACTTTGTATTCATTGAAATAGTTGTATGAGGTTGTCACCCTTACTTTTTCGTTTTTGCAGCAGCTATCAATTTCTTTCTTCGCTCTAATTCCCAGGCCGATTTTGAAAATGTATAAAATTTACACAAAGTATTTTTTCCCTTATTTGTGCAGTTCCCAACACAACGAATTTAACGTGGAATTATTAAAAAACAAACAGTCCCGATATGTTTCACATTTTAGACTAATTCTTTTTTGATTCCAGGTCATTTTTTTCAAGCTACAAGCTGCTACTTCCTCATTCAAATTTCCTTACCGAGCATCTAGAGATCAAAATGTTAAACTTCTCATGCGTGACAAGCAAACATATTAATTTTCAGGAGAAATTCGATTAATTAAAAACTCACAGACAAACGTGTTGTCTAGCTTTACCTAAGATAAATTGATCAGACTGAATAAACATTTGCGACCTAAAACTAAATCACACACCATTAACACAATCTGAGGATATTACATCGAATCCGGAAAAAATAACACCGATTCACTCGATTCGACTTTAGAGCCACAGCAGGCTCAGGCAAGCAAGTGCAAATCCCATTGTTAGCAGGAACCCGGCAATATTACGTTCGGCAAATCTCGAGCCATCGCGCAGGATATTTCACCCGAAATCTAGTAGGCAGTCAGTCGCGCGCCAACCGCTGACGTGGGGTTAGTGTTCCCCCATCCTCGAACAACACGCGGCCTGCTATCTCACATCGAAACTTAGTTTACCGAACTTTTGCCGACTCGCAAAAACGATTGTTGTGTTAATAAATTGTTTATCTGTGTGTGCTGTGTTGCCCAATGGTGGATAGTGTGGATTTTTGAGGAGTATTGACATGTGATTATTTATTTAGTGCGATAATGGTTGATAACAGCTGCGTTATTGAAGGAACGGTTAAGTTTAGAGATGGAAAAAAGGTACAATGGAATCATTATTATCGTGAATTTTTTCGTTGATAACACTGCTGATAAACTGATACTGTTTTGAATGTCGAAATACTTTACCTTTAAGTTGATCATAACATTACACATTGCACCCTATCGATGAAAAACTCCAACTATAGAAAGGATATCATATCTGAGAACATTATTCACTTCGAAATATTACTTCTACTTCTGTCAGAATGTCTTTTACATACTCATTTCACGGTGGATCTGCGGCTAAAAGGCTGTTAACAATTGGCAAGGGAACAATTGATGGGGAAGTTAGTTAATAACAGTTTTGGCGCACTTGCTCCCGATTTTGTTACAATACAATTGAATAAAAAAATTAACAAAAAAAAAGGAAATATACATAAACAACGACAATGGAATCCTGCACTGGCGGTATATGGGAAAGCTCCATTTTTAATGGGCACGTGCACCAAGTCAGGGCTGGATTAACCATAATAATTTTTCAAGATATATGAAAAGCATTCCTATAAGGAATCTGACGATAATTAATATTCAAAAACTTGATTATTGAAATGCGGCTGAAAAAGCAAACATTCTCAATTGAATATTGAATAGAAATATTTTTCTGTGAATTGAAAAATTCACGATAAAAATTAAGGTATTTTTTGTAATATCTAACAGAAAACAACTACTTCCTTGGCTAAATAGAGACTAAAGTTTATCTGTCAGTTGCAAATGATTCCACATCTGATTTTATGTACATCCTGTTCATATTTTCAAACAAATC
>JAFIRS010008924.1:0-13500 GCA_018342105.1 Gonioctena quinquepunctata | reverse complement strand
AAAATCAAATAACTATCTGAATAAAATACAAATTTTCAATTTGATTTTTTTTTTAGTTGGGCCTCTGAAATCTATCGATGTATTCCCCAATGTCCAGCGGGCTTTACCGAAAAGGTTTTTTCTGTTAGAATTAAAAAAAATAATTCCCATTTTAATCGGGATTTTTAATTAAAAAAAAACTTTTTCAATATTCAATTGAGAATGTTTTTTAAAAAAAGAAAAAGGGTTTTTTTGTTAAAATTTAAAACTTGTAAATTTGTTAATTGTTTTTATATAAATTACAACTATGTTCGGAAAAAAAAAAAAAAAAGCCCCTGGGGAAATTAATAAAACACGGATAAAAGGGGGGAATTTTCCAAAGGTTTTCCAAATTGACAAAAAAGGGGGGTTGGGGGTTGGGGTTGGGGTTTTTGGTTTTGGACCCGGACAGGGGGGAATTTATTTTCCCCCTTTTGACACTGCCCCCCAGGGGGCCCCATTTTAATTTCCCCTTGTCGCCAGTGGTTCCTGAAACATTTTGCCTTGTTGGGGTTAAAATGGGGATAAGTTTCCCGGGATTCATCCTTTTTCCCGATCTCCCAGCCCCGCCTACTCCCGGCCCCACACGAAGAAATTGAGAGGCTGTTTCCCTCTTCTACCCCCTAATTTTCCCCTTTCTTTGGGGGTGGGGGGTTTTTAGGCCCCAGGTCCAGTCAAAGACCTTTTATTAAAAGGCCTTTTTTTCAAAGGGGGCCCCCCGTCAGGGCCTTTGGATCCCTTTCCAGACTTTGTTTTATTTCCCCGGGAAATTTGATCCCTTTTTTTGGTGTCTTTTTTTACCCACCTCATCAGGGGCCTGCACGGTTTTTGCTAATCCCATGTGATGAAGAAAAGGTTTTAAACCCTTTTTCCAAGACCTTTAAAAATTTTTTTATTTTATTAGAACAAAATTGGGAGATATTGGGGGGATAAACTGATTTTGGGCCCTACCCCCCGGTCTAGTTTTTTACTTTTCGGTAAAAAAAATTTTTTTTTCTTTTTTTATATGCTTTTGTTTCCAAAAAAAGCCAAGAAACGAATTTTTTTTGAGAAACAAAAAAAACCTTTTTAAAAAATAATACTTTTTGGGAAAACTATAAAGTCAAAAAAAAAATTTATAAATTCTTGCAAAAAACTTTCCCGTGGTTGTTTGAATTACATGTTAAGGAATTACAGGATTCCCGTGGTGAGTTGTAGCATAAAAAAAAAAAAAGGGGTGAATTAAGTTCATTATTTTTTTTCAATGTAGAGCTTCTGATATGAAGGAGAAGGTGCATTGTTGGTGCCAGGAGTTGATGCGGCCGTAGTTTCTTCTGATGTAATGTAACCCTCTGCCTTCATTACTGCGTTACTGGATATTTTGCCATCACTTGACGTTTAAGCGGATAATTTTCAATCGTTCTAGCATGACCCAGAAAAAGCATATCAAGATCGTCGGAGTCATACCCTCTGATGCGTTACCTTAATTCTTTAAATAGGATAAAACCTGAAACGGATGACTCATTGTTGTCTTTTGTGTTTTCGCTTGGGTGCACTTTCTTCGATAGTTGAGGAGTAATGTTGTTTGATTTGTGATGACTGCGGTGCAGTATTTGTTTGTAAGGAGAGGGAAGACATTTTGATTTTCGATAAAATTTGCGGATGATCTAGACAGAGCTCACATTCGAACTACTCCATACGTTTCGGTGTCTATTGTATGATGTTCCTCCTGACTATTTCGAGTGTCTTCATTAACTGTCGCGTACACATTACTTGTTGTTTGAGCAAACTGAAGAAACGCTTGAAGAAGAATTTGAGCAGCCCAAGGCCAACTTTTTAGCGGTTAATATTTTGGCTTGCTGACCTGTATGGGATTTTTCAGAGCGAAGATGTTTTGCGTAGCAGTCGCGATTGTTCTTTCATTTTCTTTTGCTTCGTCACCTAAAAATAATGATAATAAAATAATGAATTCATAACCACAAATACACCTTGAAAAGGTTTAACTTGTGACAGCTCTTTAATGCCACTTTTTATATTTTTAGGTTCCTTGCTACTGGAGATTCTTTGAAAACAATCGGCCACAGCTATCGAATGGGATTTACGACCGTGAGCCAAATTATGAATGAAGTTTGCGATGCATTATGGAAACACCTACAGCCTATTTATATGCCTGAACCTTCCACAAAATTATGGAAAACAGTTATATCCGGATTTGAGGGATCATGGCAGTTCGAACTGCCTTGAAGCATAGATGGGAAACGCACCATCGAATGCCCTCCTAAGAGCGGTTCGAATTATTATTGTTACCTTTAAAAGTTTTCTATTGTGTTATTAGCTATTGTGGACTTCGATTATAAATTAATTTATGTGGATATAGGTGGATATGGTAAGAACAGTGATGGTGATATTTGAGGCATCCCTTTGGACAACGGCTGTCCAGAGGATCACTTAATATTCCTTCCAAAGAGCCTCCTGCCGGGTCAGAATGAAAACCCCGTGTGTACCTTCATTGGCGATGAAGCATTTTCCCTTAACACCCTTCTTAATGAGACCGTTTTCATACAGATTGACACGTCATGATACCCGTTTAGAAAACTATAATAAGCGCCTATGTCATGCACGGAGAGTTGTCGAAAATGCCTTTGCATTATGGCCCAGAAATGTTATTTTACAGGCTATTAAAACTCAAGGTAGAAACGTCTATGAAGGTTGTCAAAGCATTCTACATACCTATTCTGCGTACGGAAAAACAGATGACTTTTTCACATCTCTTAGAGGATGCAGAGCCGTAATAGGAGCCTTACATGTTCTTCCAGTTGACGGCCGAAGGGCAACAAACTATTCGTTTCAGATACGAGAAAATTTTGTGAATTTTTTCAATATGTAAAAATTTTTGTATTATCTCTCTAAGCCTGTATACAATACATGAATCTCATGTAAGAATAATATTGTTTCCTTCGTAGTGAAATCAAAAAGGGCTACAGTCCCTTTGACCCAACATATCCAATATTAGTATTACATGACTGAAATATGCTGTTAAAAAATATGAACATACATACCGTCAATGTTCAGTGAAGTTCCTATTTCATCCCAAATTTAATTTTTTGATTCTGTTATTTTTGTACGCGGGATGTGATAAATCATATAAAATTGTATGTTTCTTGATATTTTCTATCAACTTTCCGTTATTTTTCCATTGCAGAGTCCATATCTCAGTTAAATTGAAACAAATACACAAAACGCTATAAATTACTCGCGATCATGCGGCCAAACTCGACAAGTCATAACTGATCGCCACCGCTTTCTAGAACGCCGCTAGATCGCGCTTCTATGGATTCATATCGCGTCAGTATGAGTATGACATTCATTTTCCACAGCTGCAATGGGCCGCCAGTGTGATCGTGATCGGGACCGCGGCCGCAATCGCGTAAGTCTGCGCCTTTTTTGAATCTCTGCTCTAACCCCACCTCCTGAGCCGCTTAAATGCACTCGCCGGTTGTCGTCATGTTTGCAAGTATTTCACCTATTTCGCAGCATTCAAAAAGCAAAATGAGATTAGAATTTCGTAATACTATTATACTTCTAAAATTTCCTAGAAAATTGAAATCGACCAGCTATGGAGCATCCAGGTCTGCAGCAATGAAGTGCATTAAAACGTTCGAATCTAATTATGCCAAAACTAGGTACATATAAATACTACTATGTTGTGGAAACCTGCACTGCTTCTCAAAAAGTGCTTTTAAAACGCTGATTTTTTCTGGTTTTTCCAGTTTTTCTCCGTTCAATGATCCGATCGAGTCGTGCTAAGGCCATTTTCTGCATTTTGATTCTCTACAACTTGTTCCTTTTTAGGCATCTACATTGCTTCATTAGTTCACTACTACTTACGCCAAAATGTAATTTGGGTATTGATGTCTAGGATTTTGTGATTTTTCTGGAAATTTACAACAAAACGGTTTTGGGCGTTAATAAAACTACATGTGAAAACGGTGACGATACAATGAACAGAAACAACAACTTACCATTGGAATATAATGAATCGGTTGAAATTGAGTTTCGTGCGGTTATTTTTCATATGAAATAATAAAGCCAGGTTTGTTCTACTTTAAGGTAGGCTAATCTTGTTAAGATGCTTTTCAGATTATGACAGTCTGTTTCAGGACACTGGCCTGGCTTGTCAGGTTGACGAAAGCCCATCAATATTTGCAGTCACACGCCGACCGTGGTTAGTTTTAGATGGTGCTACGCCAATCAGGAAAAACTCGAGTTAAAAGCCCGTAGCATATCACAGCGTAGTAGCTATCAGAGCTCGCAGCGCTTTATCAATGAGCACGAGATAAAGCAAGTGATTTTGGTCTTCCGGAGGGGAATTAACATGGCGGTCCCAGATTGAGCCCGCCCTGAAAAACACCAGAGGATCCGAGAAATTTTCGGTTGTGCTCACCGGCGTTGGCGATTAGCCCTGGTAGCAGGAATAGACATTGAATAAAAAAATGGTGAAGTTGACACATTTCTCATTGTTAACGTTATGAGCCATTTCAAGCAACAATCTCAAGGCCAACAAGGCACACAATTTTGCAAATCTCACGAGTGTCTCAGTAATGACTCGTATATTTCACTGGGGCAAAGTGGCGCGGGAAGTGCAGTTATGGTTATCCGAAAAGGAATCAAATATCACTTCTTGAATGAAATAGAAAAATTGTAAATTAAAGACTGGCTTGGGCTATCACAATTTTAGCAATATACTGTTCTACAAACTATGGACCTCGAGAACACTAGAACACTTTCAAAAATTATGTAAATGACCTTGGACATAGGTTTTCAGCCAGAGACAGGGTACAATGCTAAGTATACTCGGAATCTCGTTCAACGGTATCAGGAAGGAAAAGAGTACTTTACAACATCTTCCAAGACCTAACTGAAGCTACACCACTTTTCAACATACAGTCCATCTAACTGGCCAATTTACCCCCTCAAACTTGCAGTACTGTCTTGATTTGTTTGTTACAAAAAGATTCTCAGACGGCTGTGTCAGCAACGAACCAAACTATAATATTTCCTTGGACCAAATTTTTGCATACTGATGATTACTTACTTTTTCAATACCATTTTGAGACTCAATCATTCAGTGGTAATTACCATTAGGTCAAAAATATCTTGATTTTTCTAGTAATCAGTTTGCATTTCCTGGCACATTCAGTCCTAGAGGGGGGCAATAATCTTCAGTATTCTTTTGTTTCTGCTTGGTAGATATGCCTAGTTTTGGGTATAGTTCCATGATTTTACGAACGAACTGAATGAACATTCACCATATTTTCTTTTTCATAATAACTATATGAATGTTTTGGGGTAGTAGTATTGATAAACAGTAATTTATTTTGCTAGTGGTGAAGAAAATAATAGTGAAGTCATAACTTAGTATTTACAATCAAGTGGAGAGTGGGCTGAACTATATGCAAGAGTGAACTGTACCGGACCGTATGATTCTGTCCTTATAAATGGTTTGAAAGTGACATGAGTCGAATTCCATCAAAGCTAGTATTGAAAGTCCCAATATAGTTCGATCTCGAAAAATGTGCTTACATCGATAGTATACATTTGAAACTCGTTGCTCGTTGCCCTCCATATTGATACATATTTTCATAAGTTCTAGGATTGTAGATTTTAATTGATAATATTCATTTATTTATCCAGCTAAGAAACAAACAGACATATATATTTTAATTAAATTTTCCATCAAGAGCTAAACAATGTGAAATTATTGACATATATAAATATAAAATAAAGTGTTGGTGTTTATTAAATATATATTATATATATATATATATATATATATATGAATTTAGAAATAACGACTGAAAATTGGTATAAACAGTGGGGAATAACGGGGATCTTCAGTCAGCACAAATGTTGAACTATGAAATCTGGATAAATTATATCTGGATAAATTATACAGAAAGACAAACAATTTCCTACAATAAAATATTCGAAGATATAAAAATATCAACAAGATAAATAGATTAAAATTTTCTTTCCAGAATGATATCAAAACAAAGAGCACTTGGCTCAAAAATTTGACTGATATAATTATACCAAATGATATTGAACATTTTCTTGCTTTGGGATTCAAATTCAGTTTACCTCCTACTACAAGAGACGTATCGATTTCAAAACTTTTGTCTGATATCAAATCACTAATAAGTGGTTTCAATAATGAGAAAAAAGATATTTTTAGAGCAAAAATAACAAATATGGTTACTAACTTTTTTTAAACAAAAAAATGAAAAAACACTTAATTCTCTTTATAAAAAAACCAAAGAATTTTTCAAAAACCATCCTAATCTTATTTTAACGAACTCAGATAAAGGTAATGTAACAGTCATTTTAGAAAAAACTGAATATATAAATAAATCTCATGATATCCTTGATGACGAAAACTCTTACACCAAATTAAATAGAGATCCTACCTCAACCATTGAACAAAAAGCAAATAAATTTATTTCAGAACTAAAAAAAGCAAAAATGATCACTGAAGAAGAAGCAAAAAAATGTATGATATACAGTTCTGTATCACCAAAATACTATGGTTTACCCAAAATTCATAAACCAATCATGAAACTCAGACCTATCATTTCATCTATTGATGCACCCAATAGCAAAATATCTAAATTATTCACAGACATCCTTACAGATGCATATGACTTCGAAAATAAGTTTTATGTTAAAGATTCTTTCGAGTTTTCTAAATTCATCAACGAAAAACAACTTCCACAAAGCTATGACTTGATAAGCCTAGATGTTGTTTCCTTATTCAGTAACATACCGATAAAATTAGTGTTGAAAAGTATAACTAAAAGATGGAGTAAAATAGAAGAATACTGTAATATTTCACAAACAAAATTTTTAGAAATCATTCAATTCATATTCAAATCTAGTTTCTTTTCGTTCGAAGGAAATTTCTACAAACAAATTCTTGGAACACCTATGGGAGCTACCATCTCACCAATCATTGCTTCGTATGTAATGGATGACCTTTTCGAAGAAATATTACCACAATTGACGTTTGAAGTTCCATTTTAAAAAAAATTTGAAGATGATATTATATGTGCAGTACCAATAGATAAATCCGATGAAATTTTAGAAAAAGTCAATAACTACAATAAAAATTTACAATTCACAATTGAATTAGAAAAAAATAAAAGTATTCCGTTTTTAGATACTAGAATAATTCGTAGAGAAAACAATTCACTAATCACAGATTGGTATATAAAACCAACAAATCTGAAAGATACATAAACTATCATTCCTTCCACTCAAAAAGAATGAAAATAAATTTGATTCTTTGTATGAAAAAAAGAATCGAGATGTTGGTTCATCCTTCATTAAAAAACAAAAATTTTAAAATTCTCAGAAATATTTTACTAGATAATTCTTACTCCAAAAAACTTCTTAACAGAATTCTTTTCAATACCAACTCTGATAGACAAATTAATAATGATGACACAAATAATCAAAATTCAGAAAATAATAATGAAAGGATAATTTATTTTTTAATTCCTAATATAGGAATTCTATCATCAAATGTAATTAAATTATTCAAGAATGAAAGTAACATAAAAATTTCACAAAAAAATATCAAGACTATTGGAAATTTAAATACGAGGTTAAAAGATCCCACACCAGATTTGAAGGAATCAAATGTTGTCTACAGCATACCATGTAACAACTGTGATTTGAACTATTTGGTACAAGTTCGAGAACTTTGAATAATCGTATTATCTCTCACAGAAGTGATATAAGACTCAACAAGAAATCATGTGAATTAGCTCAACATGCTTTTGAAACAGGCCATAAAATATCATTCGAAGAAGCACAAGTTTTACATTCAGAAAAAAATTTCTCTAAAAGATTATTTCTTGAAATGATTGAAATTAATAAATCCAATCAAAATATGAACAAAAAAATAGATATCGCAAATCTTAGCAAAATCTACAGTTATCTTTTACAAATGGATTAAAACTGATGATTATCAAAGAATAAATAAAAAAAATCAACACACCCACTACATATTTATATATTTTTTTGACGATTAATCATAGGTTGTCACTTCAAATCCTTCAATGTCACTCGAAACGTCAAAGATATAACCCCATTCCGACAAATATTTACATATTTTAGGTTTTTTTAAAGTTAATGTTCATTAATCAACCACTCAGATTACTGTAAGTACTTCCTTCATTTTAAGTATTTTTTTTCTCAATAATGTAATTTACATATTTTAGGACCCTGAAGAAGTTTCAAAATTGAAACGAAAGCTCGGTCCAACGTATTAAAGAGTTTTTCATAATTCAACATTTGTGCTGACTGAAGATCCCCGTTATTCCCCACTGTATATATATATATATATATACATACTTTATATATATATATACTTTATATACTTTATATACTTTATATACTTTATATACATACTTTATATATATATATATATATATATATACTTTCTCCACACGATGCTATTTTATTAAAAAATCTTTAGAACAGTTATAGATATAAAGTTAATATTCGTATGACTCTCTGTTTGTAGTTTCAATTATGTTTCACTGTGATTTTGGCGGAGCTCTAAGTGCTGAACTCTCTGCAGGCGCTTACTGGGACACTTTTGGGGGCCGGGAAACTATTCCTTGACGATCCATGCAATTTTTTACAAGGAAAGTTTTTATTTAATGTAGTGTGTTAATTCTATTTCTAATTGGTATCGGATATCATTATTTTATTTAAAAAAATCAGGAATTTAAGATGGCGGCTCCGATATGGCTGACGTGTGTTCTATCATTGATGGTCCGAATTGCAAAATTGATATCTGCAGGTTTTTGGGGTCGCCGCTTATGATTTCATTGTTGAAATTCAAGATGGAGGATCTAATATAGCGAAAGAGATTTTTTATTTGTTATTCGATTTCAATAAAAATAGGTATGTAGGGGTTTTTGGGATCGAAAATCATGATTTGTCAAAATTCGATAATTCGAGGAGATTGCGTGAGATTGGTAAACACAGTATTAAGTTTAATAGTTATTTTTAAATTGACTTTTTTTATTTTACACTTTTTACTTCGTATTTTTCACAATATGACGTCTGGTTGTCGCCCTATTGAATTTTGTCACAATATGGCGTCTGGTTGTCGCCTTATTGAATTTTGATTACTATTGTCATGTCTTTATTCACAATATGGAGTCTGGTTGTCACCATATTGAATTTTGATTATTACTGTCATGTCTTTATTCACAATATGGCGTCTGGTGGGCGCCATCTTGAATTTTTATTACTGTAATATCTTTGGTGACACTCGCAAGATCAAGAGCGCCACAAAGGAACAAACATACATACATGGTAAACACATTATCCTCCTTTGCGTCGAGCAGTCGGGTAATAATACCTGATAGTAACATCCTAGAATAGTTGCCAAGGTACGTACGTTTCAACCTTATTTTATTATAACCACTTATTTTCACATAATATCCACCATTTTGCAAATTCAATACATATAACAAATGTTTCTTATTCCAGCAATGTTGTTACAACATAACTATTACCATGCCTACATAAAGAAAATAAAATAGTGATGAAGATACCTCCCGCCGGTGGCGAAACGTATACATAATAACACATTTCTTCTGATTTTTCTACGAATCCTAATACTCAAGAACATTCCAAAATATTTATATCTATATTTATATATATTTATATACCGGGTGTCAACGAATCTATTAGACAAGCCATAACTTATAGAATATTGAGTGTATCAAAATGAGATTTAGTATAGGTAAATGGTATGTGAAGAGGAGAATTTTCGCATATTTTCCACTTTCCGTTCACTTCCGGTTTCACCCGAAATGACTTCAGTTTTGAATTTTTTAATGGAACACCCTGTATATTGTAACATTTTTGGATTTCTGAGACAATTCTGGATCAGAAAAAGACATTTTGAAAAGTTTCCACGACTACTTAACTTTTTTAGAGTCACTTTTAATATTGCATCTAGGTGGCCATGATCGGTCGTAAACTAATCTGAGGACCCCAGGCGATGTTAGAAAACTACAGTCACAAAGTTTCAGTGACTAGTATGATAGATAGGAATAAGACAAGTTGGCAAAATTACAGTTTCTTGTCTAACTATAATTTTTCAAATGGCGACCATTTTTTGACAAGTACTTTCCGAAAAAAGAATTTTTTGACGAATCTAACAATACTAATTTATTTGCGATTGGAATGAAAATAAGAACATCAATTAAATATTACTAAGGAAAATACTGGATAATAATTTATTTATTTTTGTCGCGTGTGCCATGGATAATAATTTATTTACTTCCATTGTAGTACATTTTTAAAGTGCATTTCTCCTTGTTCAAGACATATTTCAGCTCGTTCAATTGTTTCTCTCAACACGTTTCGTAACATTTGAGGCGTCATACTTCTAAATGCGCGTAGAATTCTTTCTTCTGAGATTTCAAGAGTGGCTGGGTCTGTTGCGTAGTAAATCTTTTCAGTAACATATTCCCAAATAAAGAAATCGAGCACAGTGAGATCCGGTGAACGGGCAGGCTACCGTACTCGACCATTGGTTGCAATAACTTGATTATTTAAATTATCAATTAGGTAATTAAGAACTTCTCTGGTATTATGAGGGGGTGCTCCATCTTGTTGGAAATAAATTCGCCGTAAAACTGCTGAAAGTAGATTATTAAGATGATCCTTGATTTCATTTGGAAGAAAACCTGAGTACCTAACCCCTGTTTACTGACCTTGAAACAATATTGGCCAAATTATTCTGTTTCCAACGAGACCAGCCCAGACATTGACGCCAAACCTGTCTTGAAAATTGCCGTCTCTCATTACATGTTGATTTTGTTGGGCCCATCAGTAGCGAGTATTTTGCTGATTGAACATACCATTATTTGTAATTCGTGATCCGTCGGAAAACAGAATGAAGTTGATGAAATTTGTGATAACTCTATGATTTTGAAGCAACGAATCACAAATCACTATCCGTGCTTTTTCAGCATTGTTCTTGCTGATTCGTGACAAGTCTGCATTTCTTGACTAATTTCTCTTAAATAAATGTTTTATCAACCTCAACCATAGCAAGAACGTTAATTTCAGTATCTTCTTTCACGATAAACCTCTGCTCCGCCTCTCGATTTCCTTCTTGCCTAAAACGATCCTCAACATACGGAAAATACTGATGGGCTGGATGTTGCTGATTGGGATTGATAAAAATAACTGCATAATATTATGCATCATGGCTATCCATGGCACACTTGACAAAATTAAATAAATTATTATCCAGTATTTTCCTAAGTAATATTTAATTTATGTTCTTATTTTTAATCCAATCGCAAATAAATTAGATACGTTAGATTCGTCAAAAAATGTGCTTGTCAAGAAATGGTCGCCAATTGAAAAATAATAGTTAGACTCGAAAATGTAATTTTGCCAACTTGTCTCATTTCTATCTATCATACTAGTCACTATAACCTTGCGGTTGTAATTTTCTGACATCACCTGAGGTCCTCAGATCAGTTTACGTCCGATCATGGTCACCTAGGTGCAATATTAAAAGTGACTCTAAAAAAAATAAGTAGGCGTAAAAACTTTGTAAAATGTCATATTCTGATCCAGAATTGTCTCAAAAATCCAAAAATGTTACAATATACATTTAAAAATTGAAAAGCCGGAGCCATTTCCGAAAGTTACCGGAAAGTGAAAAATATGCGAAAACTCTCTTTACATACCATTTACCTATACCATATCTCATTTCGATAAACCCAATATTCTAGAAGTTATGACTTGTGTGAGGAGGTTCTTGGGTTTGGTGATTCGAAAATGAAACATTAGATCATGTTTAATAAACGTTTCGCCTCTGGCCTGATTGCAAGGCAACGATTCGAGGGTGTTAATATTTGGTGATTTACATTCATAATACAAAAGTTTGTGTGTAACACCATTGCTGAAAAGGTAAAAGACAATTTGAACATATTTATATAGGGAAGTCACAATATAACATGGCCGTCTGTTGTGAGTACGGCATGGTGGTTATAGGTATAATGATTTTTCAAAAAAGAGTACCTTCGTACCACGGCAAAGCTTCTGGTGTGTTTATACATTATAATAGCGATTATAACTTTGTCGGCTATTTATTTTATGTTTGATCTTCATAAGTGTGTGCACTAATCTTCCCTTGGATGAAACGAAATATTTTTGCTTTCGTTTTGAAATGCTTTGGAAATTTGAATATATATATATATATATATATATATATAAATATATAAATATATGTATATATATATATATATATATATACATTTATCTCACATTGTGTCTGACCATTGAGTAATTTTTGTAAAAAGCATAAATACATTTGGTATTCCATATATTCGGAAAGTGATTCCACAGTAAGAAGACTTATGACCCATCATCATACTTTCACTTCGTTTGTAGCAAAGATGTAACGGTGCTGAAGAGCCTAATTCAGATTTGTTAATCACCTCCTAACGTCTCGTTCATCCGAAGATGAAATAACGCAGAAGGGTCCCCCCTTAATTCCGTCTTAATTATCACACTAACACACTTGTGGTTGAAATGCAAGTTGTTTCCCGTCCTCTTAAGCCATTTAATTAAAACTTGTAACAAAAGGGAATGAGAATTAGCCCGTAAGTAATTAGACGAGTTTTACGTATGTCGTTCCTGATTGGTTTCGCCGTGAACGTGATCGGTTGGCTATTAGTTGGAATGGTTAGAGGGATTAGTACGATCTCCATTCGGGTATATTCTCTATAACGGAGTTGGGTTGTAAAGCGGTAACTAAGTTGCAATTAAACCGGCCATTGAACAGTAATTTCCCGAACTGTTAATATCAAGGAAATACAAGGTAGGAGGGGCAAATTTTACATAGGTATAACTAGTTGAAAGCATTCCGGAATATTATTCTAGTATTGTATGAAGCTTATTTTTTGAGGAGGAAAACTAATTTTCGGAAATTTGTCTGGAAGCAATAACCTTCCATAAATCTTAAGAAATAACATGATATGAATCATGCAGAATATACAAGTGTGGAACGGCAAATAAATCAATTTGGCGCTATAAGTTACTGCGTACACGAAATTATTTGTTCACGAATGGAAAAAAAAAATATGGTCAATAACTTGTATTCTGAATTTTGATCAGATATTTTCTCGTATTGTTAATAAGTTACAAACAAAAATATATGTATAAAATCAACATTATCAGATACATGATTTTATATATTCAGAAAATGATTTTTAGTTATTACAGGTCGCTATATATACGAATTCAGTGTTAATTAATTTTGATTCCCATTTTGGAAAGTTTTCATAGGAACTTTTCGAATAGAATGGGTATATCTTCCTCAAATATAATTAGTTCGTAGGAATGGATATAACGAAATTTGTAGATAAACTCGATGCAATACTTTTTATTCGAATG